>CAUYQG010001530.1:0-22555 GCA_963574415.1 Tarsius wallacei
CTCACCTCAGCCTCCCAAGGCGCGGGATTACAGGCTGAGCCACCGAGCCTGGCTTGATGAGTGTTTTATTAATTCTATTTTATTTTCCATATCAAATTGTACAGATCTCATTGTTATCAATCAGAAGTAGTTCTTCAGTAAAATCATCTGTTCCATGTTTTATCTGTTGTCAAATTTATTTTATTCTAATTGTTTCTACCAGAAATACTAATTATCAGTGGATTCAGGAATGTTAGTTAACTTTCACTTCCCAAATAATGTTTGTATATTACTCACAGTTGTCTTTGGATGTTTCTAGCGGCTCCTTTAGCGGAGTGGGTTGTGTCTTTGGTAAATTCAGTTCTATGTTGCCCTTTCTGGGGGAGCAAAGTGAAGAGGTCAAAGTCAATGTAACGGAGGGTTAGAATCTCCTAATTTTAGTGAAGTATTAAAAGAAGATGAGAAACATGGTCATTTTTGGACTTTAGAAAGTCCACTCTGGGTTTAGAGTGGAGACTGGACTGGAGAAAACAAAAGTCACCAAATGGGTGGTTAGAAACTACTGCAAAAACCCAGGTGAGAGACAAATTGCCAATATTTATATAGCACTTACCATGTGACCAATGTTGCTTTAAGCTTTTTATAAATTTCACTTCATTTTATCCTCACAACTCCGTGGGGTAGGTACTACCACTATTCCCATTTTACTAATAAAGAAACTGAAGTACAGAAAGATTCAATACGTGTCCAAGATGACAAACTAGAAAGGGCAGGATGTGGGTCCAGAATTCAAATCCACGTAGAAGAACTTCAGGAATGGAGCCCTCAATCTCTCTGGTGGTTTTCTGATTTAAGGAAGAAAGAGGTAGAAAGAAGGAGGTTTTTGAGAAATGCTATGAGAATATAGAATTATGGGGCTTGGCGAAAAGGGTATGTTTCTGGCTTTTGTGTTTAGTAGGCAGTGGGGCTATTCTTTGAGAAAGGAAAGTTGTTTAAGGGAAAGATTGTGTGTTTAGTTTTGATGCTGATGAATTTACAGGAATTCTACCAATGGTCTATTAAAGAGTCCAACTCTGTCTTTGATGTTTGACTACTGACAGCCTTCAGGATCCATCATTCTCCTTTTCCTTCTGCCCACATCTGAGCAAACCAATAAGAGAGTCTGCATGCTTCCTCTCTTGACGCCAGTTTGGTGTTCAAAACCTGGCCTACATTAGGAACCATCACCTTGGTTCCCACCCCTAGCACAGTAGAAACCAGAGTCCCTCCTTGCTCCCTCAAGCCATTTTTGGACCACTTGGGGGTCTGCCCTATTCTCCCCGAAAGCCTCACTGAGTGATGAATCTCTTTGTAGCTCTTGGTGCATACGTGGCATCATCTGTCACAACAACCAAACCAAATTTTGGGTCAGGGTTGGACCAGCCCCCATCCCAGAGAGACCTAACCATGGTAACCAATAAATCTTGAACACAGTAGGAATTTGCTTCTGGTTCATGTCACAGTCCAATGCAGAAATTTCCAGTCAGGCAGCCTTCTGTGAACTCAGTCAGAGCCCCAGGCTTCTTCCAGCTTGTAGCGCTATCTCCTCAAGATCTTACGGATGCTCTCCATTCAGTCAACAAATAGGAAAAGAGCAGGGAAGATCATGTGACAGGTTTATGAATGGGCCAGGCCTGGAAATGGACCACATCACTTCTTTTCAATGTCCTTTGCTTAGAACTCAGTTGTATGGCCATGGCCACCTACACAGCAGGTTGGAAAACGTAGTCTATGTGGGTTTTGGTGAGCATGTGGCAGTCCCCACCATAGACAAGTTGAGTTTGAATGTCAATTGGTCCTTGAGATAAGATAAGATGTTTAGAAGGTGGTAGCCTAGAGGGTTATGAGGAGAGAGTTCTAAGCTAGATCTGTACTCTTATAAATCACCTAGGTGATGAAAGAGAAAAAGGGGAAGAAAAGGAACAAGACAGAATAATTCTAGTACTAATGTCCTTTTTGTTTAATTTTCATGTTTGGGGATTGCTTTCTAGAACCTCATTAGAAATAGCGGGAGTTGGGGAGTGGAGGAATTGAGCAGGAAGATGTTGAATACCACTCCCTTGGATTCAGAATGAGCTGTGTGTACACATGTGCTCACGCACGCACACACACTCATGGACTTAGAAAAATGATTTGGCCCCTCCAGTTTCCTGCCTCACCTCTAGTGAGAATAAAAAGGAAGTAGCAGACTAATAGGAGAGAATAGTGAGGGAATGACAGAATGGATAAAGGAGAGGGGAGATCAGTCTGCTATTTTAGGGATATGAAAGTCTTCCCACGAGCCATTATGGTCTCCTTGCCAGTTAATTTCATTTCGAATTAAGTTGAAAGGTAATCTGATAGGTTTCATTATCTCTGCAAATAATTCATAAATTCCGATGAACTCAGAACTCTGGCATAGAATGTAGGAGGATTTCAAGGTCTGACAAGGCAATAATTACTAGGACTGCATTGGAGCTGACAGCTGGTATTGGAATGATCTCCTTTTTATTGAAATTCTCTGTGTGATTAGGAAAAAAGACAGTTAAGTTGAGTTAACCTGCAGCTGCCGGCAGACCTGAATTTCTCTAGTGCAGACCGGTGGATCCGATGTGTGTGGAGATGGCAGAGTCTTTGTGGCTGATTTAGAACTTCATAGGCGGAGGACTCTCACATCTTGCTGCTGACAAGAGCAGTTCACATTTGCAGAGAAGAGATGCATGTTCAGTTCCAGAATCTTGGAGCAACCCTAGGAAGGGAATCAGAATATATTTATCGCACAAGCAAGCTTATTTGTAGTAGCTCCTCCTTTGCTCAGGCTGGAGACATATTGCTGCATTAACTGTCTACATTCATTCTACAATCTCCCCCGCCCACTATCCCCCCTCCCCATGGATGGCAGAAAGCGAAGACAACATAAATGTTTGTGTGGTGGAGCAGAGGAAAGATTATGTCTTTTGTAAGCAGTAAAGCGTTGCTGTGTGATAAGGATACTTAAGCTGATAGAATTTCTTCTACAACCCTGAATTATGTGTAAGCTTATAAAATAAACAAATAAGTTTCATAGTGCCTATATTAGAAGATTAATACTTGCAAGTTCATTCAGCTATTTATCCATTCATATATTATTTAACCACTCATTCACTTATTCCATAAATGTTTGTCCATTGCTCTAATTCTAGCTCCAACATTCTCGCGATGGCACACAAAAACATGCCACAACAATAATAATACTAACAATAATAAACACCAATCTGTAAGACACTACCACACATTCCATTAACACCTCTACCGTGAACAGCATCGAATGCATAAAGATGAATCGGATGAGGTTGCTGCTTTCAACCCTCAGGAAGCTCACGTCTGTCTATTTATCTACTTCCATCCATCTATCCATCCATCCATCCATCCATCCATCCATCCAAGATGCCTACCTAACAGAACTACAGCAGCCCTCAGTGATTTAACTGAGCCTCAGCCCCCACCCCCATATAGTTAGGATGTTTGTCCTCCTCAAATCTCATGTTGAAATGTGATCCCCATTGTTGGAGGTGGAGCCTAGTGGGAGGTGTTTGGGTAGTGAGGGCAAATCCCTCATGAATGCCTTGGTGCTCTTCTCACTCTCAAGGTAATGAGTGAGTGCTTGATCTATTGGTTCATGTGAGAGCTGGTTGGTCTTTGTTTGTTTGTTTTTATTTCAATAGTTTTAGGGGTTTTAAATGGTTTTTGGTTACATGAATGCATTGTAGAGTGGTGAAGAAGCCTGGGCTTTCAGTGTACCCACAACTCCCACCTGTGCAGATGGTACTCAGGTGACTTTTTTCCTTCCTCCTGCTTCCCACCCTTCCACTTCTGAGTCTTCAGTGTCCATTCTGAGGTCTGACAAGTTCACGAACTTGCCACCGTGTGTTTACATTGGCAGCATTGTACAAACAACCCAGTAAGGTTTCATAATCTAGATATATCAGTGCCTCACAGCTGTGTTCATGTCAACGTGTGGTGGTGTCTTGCTGAGTGGTATTTATTATTGTTGCATGTTTTTGTGTGCCTTTGTGAGAATGTCAAAGCTTGAATTAGAGCAACGAACAAACATTAAATTTCTTATTAAACTTGGAAAGAGCAGAGGTGAAATCAGGGACATGTTAGTCCAAGTTTATGGGGATAATGGCCATAAAGAAAACAGCAGTGAACAAATGGATTAAATGTTTTTCTGAGACTAGAGAAAGCATCACTGATGAAGAGAGGTCAGAATGGCCAGTAATGAGCAGAACCGACAAAAACATTGCAAAAATTTATCAAATTGTGTGTCAAATCATCAGCTGACCATGAGAAGCATAGCAGACCAAACAAACATTGATAGAGAAACAATTAGGACAATCTTAACTGAAAACCTTGGCATGAGAAAGGTGTGTGCAAAAATGGTCCCAAAGGAGTTCTTGCATCAAAACAATGTGCCAGCTTACACAGCACTGTCTGTGGGTTTTTAGCTAAACAAATTACTGTATTGGAACACCCTCCCTACTTACCTAATTTGGCCTCCAGTGACCTTTTCTTTACCTGAAGATAAAGGAATTATTGAAAGGAGGACATTTTGATGACACTCAGGACATCAACTTGATGGTCATTCCAGAAAAAGTGTTTCAAAATTGCTTTGATGGGTAGACGAGGCACTGGTGTTGGTGCATAGCTTCCCAAGTGGAGTAATTTGAAGGTGGCCATGGTGATATTCAGCAATGAGGTAGGTATATAGCACTTTTTCTAGGATGAGTTTGTGAACATAATTGTCAAACCTTATATACCATTCTATACACCTTTGCAGTTCCTTTATTTGTTTCTCACTTGTAAGTGAGAATATACAGTATCTGGTTTTCCATTTCTGCATTACTTCACTTAGGTTGTTGGTCTCCAATTCCACCCAAGTTGCTGCAAAAGACATTTCATTCCTTTTATGCCCGAATAGTATTCCATGGTGTGTGTGTGTGTGTGTGTGTGTGTATACACCACATCTTCATTATCCACTAATCAGTTGATGGGCATTTAGGCTGATTCCACATGATTGCAATGCTGAGTTGAGCTGTGATAAACATATGAGTGCAGGTGTCTTTTTTGTATA
The DNA here is from genome assembly GCA_963574415.1 of Tarsius wallacei. Lineage (NCBI taxonomy): Eukaryota > Metazoa > Chordata > Mammalia > Primates > Tarsiidae > Tarsius > Tarsius wallacei. The sequence continues at coordinate 5,111 of CAUYQG010001530.1, forward strand.
ATGACCTCATTTCCTTTGGGTAGATACCAAATAGTGGGATTGCTGTATCGAATGGTAGATCTACTCTTTGTTTATTGGGAAATGTTCATACATTGTACTAATTTACACTCTCACCAACAGTGTATAAGTATTTCTTTTTTAGCACACCTGTACCAATATCTATTGGTTTTTGATTTTTTAATAATGACCATTCTGACACTAGTAAAGTAGCATCTCACTGTAGTTTTAATCTGCATTTTCCAGACAATGAGTGATGTTTAGCATTTTTTCATATTTATTGGTCATTAGTATACTAGTCTTTTGAGGGATGTCTGTTTACATTGTTTGCCTGCTTTTTAACAGGGTTATTTGCTTTTTTCTTGTTGATTTCTTTGGGTTCTTTATAGATCCTGAATATTAGTCCTTTATTGAATGTATGGTTTGCAAATATCTTCTCCCCATCTGTAGGTTGCCTGTTTATTCTGGTGATTATTTATTTTGCTGTGCAGAAGCTTTTTAGCTTAATTCCCACTTGTTTATTTTTGGTGTGTTGCATTTCTTTTAGAGGTCTCAGCCATAAATTATTTGTCTAGGTCAATGTCCAGATGAGTTTTTACTAGGCTTTCTTCTAGGATTTTTATGGTTTCAGGTCAGACATTTAGGTCTTTTATTTATCTTGAGTTAATTTTTGCATATTATGAGAGATAGGACTCAAGTTTTATTTTTCTGCATGTAGCTATTTAATTTTCCCAGCACCATTTGCTGAAAAGGGCATATGTTCCCCAGTGTATGTTTTTGTCTGCTTTGTTGAAGATTAGTTGGTTGTAGGTATTTGAGTTTATTTCTGGATTCTCTATTCTGTTCCATTGGTCCATATGTCTGCTCTTGTACCTGTACCATACTGTTTTGGTTACCACAATCTTATAGTATAATTTGAAGTCAGGTAATGTGATGCCTCCAGTTTTGTTCCTTTTATTTAGGATTGCTTTGACTATTTGGGCTCTTTTTTGGTTTGATTCCATATGAATTTGAGGATCCTTCAATCTTTCTTCCTCCCTCCCTCCCTCCCTCCTTCCCCTCCTCTCCCCTCCCCTCCCCTTCCCTTCCCTTCCTTCCCTCACTTCCTTCTTTTTAGTGGAGTTTCACTTTGTTGCTCAGGCTGGAATGCAGTGGCACAATCATGGCTCCCTTGACCTCTTGGACTCAGGTGATTCTTTTATCTCCAGCCTCCTGAGTAGCTGGGTCCACAGGCATGTGCTACCAGGCCTAGCTAATTTTTTGATTTTTTGTAGAGATGAGGTCTCACTATGTTGCCCAGGCTGGTCTCAAACTACTGGGCTCATGTGATCCATCTGCCTCGGCCTCTTAAAATGCCAGAATTACAGACATGAGCCACCACACCTGGCCTGTTTTTATAATTTTGTAAAAAATGATACTAGTAGTTCAGTAAGGATTGTGTCAAATTTGTAGGTTACTTTTGGTAATAAGGTCATTTTAACAATGTTGATTTTTTCAATCCATGAGTATGGAATGTCTTTCCTTGTGTTTGTGTCTTCTATAATTTTTCTCATCACTGTTTTGTAGTTATCCTTGGAAAGTTATTTCACTTCCTTGGTTAAATAACTTTTAGTTTTTTGGCAGCTATTGCAAATGGAATTGAGTTCTTGATTTGATTCTCAACTTGGTCACCACTGGTGTATACCTGTGCTACTGATTTGTGTGTGTTAATTTGTATCCTGAAACTCTACTGAATTCATTTATTCAAGTCCAGGAATCTTTTGAAAGAGTCTTTAGGATTTTATAAATATAAGATCATATCATTTGCATACAGAGATAGTTTTATTTCTTCTTTTCTAATTTGGATACCCTTTATTTCTTTCTCTTGTCTGATTACTCTGGCTAGAGCTTCCAGTACGATAATGAATAGGAATGGTGAAAGCAGGTATCCTTGTCTTGTTCCAGTTCTGAAGGGGAATGCTTTTTCTGCAACTATTGAAATGATCACATAATTTTTGTTATTAATTCTGCTTATGTGGTGAGTCATGTTTATTGACTTGTGTATGTTGAACCATCCTTGCATCCCTGGGTTAAAACTCTCTTGATCATGGTGCACTTTTTTTTTTCTTAATGTGATGTTGAATTTGGTTAGCTAGTATTTTGTTGAGGATTTTTACATCTATGTTCATCAGGGATATTATTCTGTAGTTTTCTTTTTGTGTGTGTACCTTTTCCTGGCTTTGGTATCAGGGTGATACTGGCTTTGTATGATGAGTTCAAGAGAATTCTCTCCTTGTCAGTCTTATGAAATAGCTTCAGTAGGATTTCTACTAGTTCTTCCTTGAATGTCTGGTAGAATTTGATTGTGAGTCCATCAGGTCCTGAATTTTGTTGTCATTGTTGTTGGGAGACTTTTAATTACTGATAAAATCTCACTCTTCATTATTGGTCTGTTCAGGGTTTCTATTTCTCCCTGATTCAAGGTTGAGGGGTTGGTTGTGTTTCCAAGACTATATCCATTTTCTCTTGTTTGTTAGTTTGTTTGCATAAAGGTGTTTATAATAATCTCGGATGGTCTTTGTATTTCTGTGTTATCAGTTGTATGAGGCAGGGCCCAGGAAAAATGAGAATTATCTGTTGGAGGGTGGGCTCTTGTAGTACACTTGAAATTTGTTCCTCTGTATCAAACGGTCAACCAAAGTTTTTATCTGGAAGTTTCGAGAAGCTTGTACCATGATTTGTAGAAGAAATGTCCTGAGTTATGACAAACAGGTGACCGTTCTTCCACCATGACAACACTCTTGCCCAAACTACACTGAGTGTTCAGCAGTTTTTGACCAAAAATCGTGTGACCCCTGTGACCTACCCTCCCTATTCACCCAATCTCACCCTAAGCGACTTTTTTTTTTGTTTCCCCAGATGAAAAAAGTCCACAAAGGGAAATGTTTTGCTGATGTAGAAGAGGTGAAACAAAAAGTGGCAGAAGCACTAAAAGCATCAAAATTGACTAGTTCAAAACTGTGGAAAAAGCATCTTGCTGGGCTCGGTGGCTCAGCCTGTAAACCCGCGCTTTGGGAGGCTGAGGTGAGTGAATTGCCTGAGCCTGTGGGTTTGAGACCCACCTGGGCAACTTGGCGAGACCTCATCTCTACAATAAAGCAAAAAATTAGTCGGGTGTGGTAGCGCGCGCCTGTAGTTCCCGCTACTTGGAAGGCTGAGGCAGATGGATCGCCGGAGCCCAGCAGGTTGAGGCTGCAGTGGCCGGGAGCAGCCACTGCACTCCAGTCTGGGAGACAGAGTGAGACTCCAGCTCAAAAAAAAAAGAAAAAGCATCTTGATAGGTGTGTTGGATTAGACGGAGAGTACTCTGAATGTGACTAAAGTTTAAACATGTAAGAATAAGTATGCAATTTTAAAATAAAAATTCTGGGTTTTTTGGGTCCCCCCTTATAATGTATTCATTTTCATTTCTGACTGAGCTAATTTGAATTCTCTCTCTTCTCAACGAATCTAGCTAGTGGTCTTATCAATTTTGTTTATCTTTCCAAAGAACTACCATTTTGTTTTATTGTTCCCTTGTATTGATTGTTTGGTTTCAATTTTGTGTAGTTCTGGAGCGCTGGTTATTTAAAAGAGCCCGACACCTCCCTTCTCTCCCTTGCTCTCCTCTCGCCAGGTGATATGACTTCTCCCTCTTCACATTTTGTCATAGTTGTAAGCTTCTGTAAGCCTCACCAGAAGCAGATGCCAGCATTGTACTTATTGTACAGTCTGTATAACCATGAGCCAGAATAAACTTGTTTTCATTACGAATTACTCAGCCTTAGGTATTCCTTTATAACAATGCAAAACAGACTGATACACCCCCAAATTGTAGCTCTGTGAAACTCCAAGGTCTCCCCATGGTTACTCTGTGTGCCTAAGGTTTACTTCTTTCCCTGCTCTCTGCCTCTGTAGTTTTGAGCTTCCTGGACCAATCCTTATCCCAATACATCAGTATGGGCACAAATGCTTGCCCTGCCACTTGTTTTAAACCTCTCTTATTAATGTGCCTCAACTATTTTGTGAGCTTAGTGATTTTTTTTTTTTTTTTTTGGAGTTGGAGTCTCACTCCATCGCCCAGGCTGGAATGCGGTGATACACTCACGGCCACTCCAGTGTTGAACCGCTGGGCTCCGGTGACCCTTCTGCCTCAGCCTTCCAAGCAGCCGGAACTATAGTCGTGTAATACTGTGCCCGGCAAATTTTTTTATTTATTGTAGAAATGAGATCTCGCCAAGTTGCCCAGTCTGGTCTTGAACCCGTGGGCTCAGGCAATCCACTTGCCTTGGCCTCCCAAAGTGCTGGGATTACAGGTTGAACCACTGAGCCCGGCAGAGCTTAGTAATTTTACTTAAGATGATAACCGCCGTGGGGGGGGGGGGGGGCATGTGGTAAAGAGAACACTCATATCATGGAGTCTTTGACCTTCACCCTTTCCTTTTCCCCTTATCTCCTCCTCTTGTGTTTCTTCTCTAGATGAACAAATAAATGTGATTTCCAACCTCCTCTCCCACATATACCTGACAGTCTGGTGCTAAATAAAGCATATTCCGAGGCTCATCTTTCACCCAAGTCAATTGGCCAGAAAGCAGTTTTCTGAAAAACTTTTCCAAAAGGAGTTCTAGAAAGGAAATGTTTCTTCCCTCCACTACTATGTATTGTTTATGTATCATCTATCTTAAAACTCCAGTCTTCAGGTATGGCAGGGATAGATGAGTAGGCATGAAGAAAAATAGGTGTGATTGACAAGACAGATAAGTAGTAGACCTTAAAACTAGGATCAGCTTCTGTATCTCTCAGAAAAAGAAAATGAAAAACTTTAACAATTGTAGTTCTCTTTGCATTTCTTTCTTAAGCGAATGTTCTTAAAGTAAACATCTTGGCCTGAGATTATAGATGGAAAGGTACAGAGATGCATTTAATCACGTTCAAGCAAAGGGGCATGTATTAGTTACCTTTTACTGTGTAACAAATTACCTCTAAACCGAGTTGCATAAAACAAACAAAATTAATTATCTGCCAGTTTCTGAAGGCCAGGAATCTGGAAGCAGCTTTGCTGAGTGGGTCTGGCTCAGGGTCTCTCTTGAGGTTGTAATCCAGATGTGGCTGTGCCATCTGAAGTCTTGACTGGAACAGAGGATTTGCTTCTGAGATAGCTCCATCACTGGACTGTTAGCAGGAGGCCTCAGTTCCTCATAATGTCAGCCTCTTTTCACAACATGGTACATGGCTTCCACCAGAGTGATATGAGAGAGAAGGAGAACTCACAATGTGTTTTCTGGCCCAGCTTTGGAGGACACTGCACGGTTAGTGCATAACTGCTAGGAGATGAGAATCATCAAGGGCCATCTTGGAGGCTGACTACCACAGGACATTTACTTTTGGGCACCAGAGTCAATTTAACGAATATCTGAGAGCTCAAAACCAATGGGGTCAGGACTGGGAAGACAGGAACCTGTGGTCTCTTCCATCCTTGCTTCTTTCTAGTTCCTTTCCTGCTACTAGTGCTCACTTCAGGCTCTGACTTTATATTCTTTGCAGTCCAGCATTAAAAACAACAATAATAACAATTTATTTTATAATAATGTATTTTAAAATTTTAACTTTTTTCAGTGTCTAACGTTTCTTTTGTTTCTTTCTTTCTTTTTTTTTTTTTTTTTGAGTTGGTGTCTCACTCCATCACCCAGGCTGGAGTGCTGTGCCACGCTCACAGCAACCCCAGTATCGACCTGCTGGGCTCCAGTGATCCTTCTGCCTCAGCCTTCCAAGTCGTCTTTCTTTTTTTTAAGAGTAGGGGTCTTGCTCTGTTGCCCAGGCTGGAGTGCAGTCGCACGCTTAGAGTCACTGCAGCCTTGACCTGCTGGGCTCAGGTGATCCTTCTGCCTCAGCCTTCCAAGTAGCTGGAACCACAGGTGCATACCACCATGCCCGGCTAATTTTTTAATTTATTGTAGAGAAGAGGTCTTGCCAGGTTGCCCAGGCTGGTCTCGAACCTCTGGACTCAGGCAAGGCTCTTATGTCAGCCTCCCAAAGTGCTGGGATTTCGGGTGTGAGCCACCATGCCCAGCTACTAACATTTCTTCAAGAGCTATTAGCTTATGTGGTAATTACAGTGCATTGCATAAGTGATGATTAATTCCAAAGTCATATGCCTATTTAACAAATGAGGAAACTGAGCATAAATGATGTGTCAAAGGCTTATCTATATTAACTTTCTTTTTTCTTTTTATTTTTTTGAATCAGGGTTTCACTCTGTCATCTTGGCTATAATGTAGTGGCATGATCCCAGCTCACTGCAGCCTTGACCTCCTGTGCTCAAGTGATCCTCTCACCTCAACCTCTCGAGTAGCTAGGACTCATGCATGCACCACCATACCCGGCTAATTTTTCACATTTCTTGTGTGGAGATGAGGTCTCATTATGTTGTCCAGGTTAGTCTTGAACTCCGAAGCTCAAGTGATCTTTCCACCTTGGCCTCCCAAAGCGCTGGGATTATAGGCATGAGCCTCCACACCTGGCCATTTCTTTAAGCAGAATCTCACTGATCACGGCCAGTCAAGTTTCCATATATGACCAGGGAGATGAATGTCATAATATAGGGGCCACCCAATTCTGGGGCTGTGGGCACAACATACTAAACTAGATAGAAAAATTAAGCATGGCCTGTAATCCCGCGCTTTGGGAGGCTGAGGTGAGTGGATTGCCTGAGCCCGTGGGTTCAAGACCCGCCTAGGCAACTTGGCGAGACCTCATCTCTACAACAAATCAAAAAATTAGCCGGGCATGGTTGCGCGCACCTGTAGTTCCAGCTACTTGGAAGGCTGAGGCGGAAGGATCGCCGGAGCCCAGCAGGTCGAGGCTGTGGTGGCCGGGAGCGGCCACTGCACTCCAGTCTGGGCGACTGAGTGAGACTCCCAACTCAAAAAAAAAAAAAAAATGATAACTCCTAAAATGTTAGACATATACGACAGTCACAATAAATGTATGTTGAGCCGGGCATGGTGGCTCATGCCTATAGTCCCAGCACTTTGGGAGGCAAAGGGAAGAGGATTGCCTGAGCCAGGGGTTTGAGACAAGCATGGGCATCTTGACAAGACCTCATCTCTACAAAAAATTTTTAAAAATAGCCAGACATAGTGGTGCACACCTGTAGTTCCAGCTGCTTACAAGGTTGAGTTGGAAGGGCTGCCTGAGCCCAGCAGGTTGAGGCTGTGGTAGCTGTGATCATGCCACTGTACTCCAGCCTGGTAACTGAGTGAGACCCTGACTCAAAAATAAATAAATAAATAGGTAGATAGATAAGTAAATTAATAAATGTATGTTGAATGAAGCAGTAGAACCTTAGTCATGTGCTGCTGAACCAAGCAGTTAAAGATTAGTGTCTAAAGAATTATCAGTCATTATATCATGAGGTCTTTATAAGCAAAGGTGTAAAAATCCTTAACTTAAACCCAGAATCAATGCATTCCTCTTGGATAAACTCAATAAAAAAAATTATCATATTAACTGATTTTCCTAAATGTCAGTTGGGTGACCAAAGAAGCAAACAAGTGACAGCAGTGCTACTGCCTCCTGGAGAGTAGCCCTCTGGTTGATCCATAGATGAGCACACACCAAGTTGGACAAACAACTTCCCTTCCAAAGGAGGAATAGCTAAGTTCTTTAGTTACATCACATCATTGGGAGACTATGTGTGTTCCCAACCCTTCTCTTTCATTCACTCATTTATCAGATAACTTTTTTTTTTTTGAGTTGGAGTCCCACTCTGTCCCTAAGGTAGAGTGCAGTGACATGCTCACAGCCACCACAGCCTCAATCTGCTGGGTTCAGGCAATCCTTCCACCTCGGCCTTCCAAGTAGCTGGAACTACAGGCATGTGCCACCATACCCAGCTAAATTTTTTGGTTTATTGTAGAGATGAGGTCTCACTAAGTGGCCCAGGCTGGCCTCGAACCTGTGGGCTCAGACAGTCCTCTCGCCTTGGCCTCCCAAAGTGCTGGGATTCCAGGCATGAGCCACTGTGCCCAGTCAGATAAGTATTCTATATCAGTTATGTCTTTGGGAAAACATAGAAAAGGTCATGTTGATTAGACATCTTGGAACTACCCAGATCATCAAAGGTTATGATAGTTGTTTTCTATCAGTTGTGCCAACTATGATGCTTAACAACCTGACAGCAGATGAGAAAGAGGAAAGCTCTCAGCTGACAGAACTCTACGTGCTGAGCAGCTTTAGGCCAGTTAGCCTAGAGATATCCAGATACCCATCCATAGACAGGAGGCATCATGTTTTGGAAATGCAGGGTCAGGCAAGTGACAGAAGTCAGGAAGGCAGGTGGGAGGGACAGGAGCTAATGGAAGCTGGCATGCTATGATGAAGGGGCAGCTGCCGCAGAGTTCCTCAGCTCTAGCTGATTCTTGTCAAAAAATAAGGTTGGCTGATCTTCTGTTTGTTTGTTTTTTTTCAAAAGAGGCCACAACACCAAAGATGAACAGAAAAAGAAAGAAAAAGGCCAGGCATCTGGATGTTTATGTAAAATCATATATATATATATATATATATATTATATTAAGGTCAAAAGTATAAAAACATTAGGGTGGTCTCCACCACTGAATAGGGTTTGAATTGGACATGACAAGGAAAGAAGGTGGTCACCCAGGAGATGAAGGGTGGCATTAAGCACTGAGGGAGGACAAGAGACAGTCTCAAGAGCAACCAGTACTCAAATGTTGATTAAGAGCTTTACAAACAGTGGCAGAGAGTTCAGATAATCTTCATTTTCGAAGGCTCTACTTTGTTCTTATGGAATCTTGAGATACAAATATACAATTGGTACTCTAAATAGTGTAGCTATATTATTGCTAATTAAGATTGCACTACAGGTCCACACTACTCTCTAAAATCAATGTCCCTAGACAACATATTAACACATAATCATATCCCAAAATAATGTAGCTTATTTATTTATTTATGAATTGAGTGGGAATCTGACTCTGTCACCTAGATTAGAGTGCAGTGGTCTGCTCACAGCCACCGCTCGAGCCTCAACCTGCTGGGCTCAGGTGATCCTTCTGCCTCACCCTTCCAAGTAGCTGGAACTACAGGTGTGTGCTACCATGGCTGCTAAGTTTTTGGTTTATTGTAGAGACGAGGTCTCTCCAAGTTGCCCAGACTCATCTTGAACCCCTGGACTCAGGCAATCCTCTCGCCTCTACCTCCCAAAGTGCTGGGATCATAGGCATGAACCACCGTGTCCAGTCAGCTTCTTTATTTAAAGAAATCTTTCAATAAGTTCTTTGGTAATTTAGAGAACATTTTAGTCATATAAATAATCTTCTCCACAGGAATCAATTTTTAAAGTTTTATAATTTGCAGATTTTTTTTTTACTCTTAAAACAGGCAACACAAATTATATTTCAAAACCCCAAAATCTTGAGAAGTAAGGAATTAAGGGTTAAATTTTTATCTCCAATTCATCTGGAGGTAAAAATTTATTTATTTAACTCTCCCCAGCTCCCCCAACTTTTGCTAGTAAATGAGAATATTTATTTATTTATTTGGAGGCAAAAATTTATTTATTTATTTAACTTCCCCCCAGGCCCCCAAGTTTTGCTAGTAAATATTTATTTATTTATTTATTTAGAGGTCTCACTCTGTCATACAGACCAGAGGTACAGTGGCATGATCATGGCTCACCACAGCCTTTAACTCCTGGGTTCAAGTTATCCTTCCTCCTCAGTCAATCAAGTAGCTGGGTCTACAGGTGTGCTCCATTATGCCCAGCTAATTTTTGGATTTTTTTGTAGAGACGAAGTCTTGCTATGCTGTCTCGGCTGGTCTCAAACTTCTGTGTTCAAGCAATCCTTCTGCCTTGGCTTACCAAAGTGCAGGATTACAGGCATGAGCCACTATACCTGGCCTGAATCCTTTTTATGAGGGAAAAGTTCGCTAAAAAGTGATTCAGTAACAAAATAAGACTTTACTAAATAATTCCAGTATCTTCTGAGAAAAGAAATGTAAGTTTACAAAATAAAATCATATATAAAAAGAATATTTTTTTCTAAAGGGGCAATAAAAATTTCCTATTTGTATCAAGAGTTTAGTTCAACAAAAAAAATTTAACTCACCAACAATTTCAAAAAACGCATGTCATAGAATCTAGTAGGTCTGATGACAAACAATCTTTTCCCATGGTCTCCACTGTGTCGAACAGGAGCTGGAAATATTAAATTACTCTGTTTTATGCAAGGTTCATATGGGTATATATAGTCATATACTCAGATATTAAGAAAATATACATGCATAGATGCGTAATAAAAATTAAGATTAAAAATGCATTTTTATTTGAGTACCAACACCAAGGCAAATAAAATAAAAATCTTTAAATAAAGACTAATGTACTGTTCTAAACTATAACCCTATTTTAATTCAATGTTAAAGAACCATCTAAACAATCATTTCAATTTGTTTCAATCACAGGAAGGGTAATCAGACACTCTTGGTGAGTTGAGCATCTTTTTATCCTCTACAAGTATTTGCTAATGCTGCAAAAATACATTTAATTTAAATTATATCATTTCATATGATACACTATCAATACGCATTAGGGGGACTGCTGAAAAATAGATGGAAGGGAGCAGAAGTATTTATTTACCAAATCTCTAGCAAGTATTTGTTACAAAACTACACACACTAAAATATCTTGGTTAAATCCCTTTCAAGTCATTTCTGATTAGGAATAGCCTCCTCTCCAAATTTCTTCCCTGATGGAATTTTAATCACACCTTGATGGAGATAAATGAAGGCAAAATTTGCTTCCTGGATTCTCTTTCTACACTCTTCCCTTTTGGAGGTCTGGAGGGATCACTACCAGCATTTCAAGCCCTCTTGGGAGCAAAAAAGGATCTAGTTGTTACTGAGAAACTGAAGGTTACTATGTTTCTGCTATGTAACTGCGCTCAAGGATATTTTGCATGTGAGTCACCATGAAATGAAATTTCCCATTTAATTTCTCACTAAAGGAATTTCAGTCCTAATTTCAGTTCTAATAGGAAGGCCTGTATCCTTTGTTCATGTTTAATGTCTGGAATGTCCTCTCCTCTCCTGAAAGTTACTTTAGGACCAGATGACATCTTAGAAATCTACATTCTAGTGACCCATATAGTTGCTTTTACTGCTGCCACTTTTCAATATAAATGGCTTGAAGGAAAGACCTATCTTCTTAATTTTGGTAGCTCCTGTGATAGCTTGCAATGAATTTAGGAGGTTAATTCATAAGAGAATTAGGAAGTGGCATGAATTTATCAAGTATAATTCTTTTTTTTTTTTTTTGAGTCGGAGTCTCACACACCCAGGCTGTAGTGCAGTGGCACATTCACGGACACGGCAGCCTCGACCTGCTGGGCTCAGGTGAGCATTCCACCTCAGTCCTCCAAGTGATTAAATCACAGGCATGCATCACCACGCCCAGCTAATTTTTTTATTTACTGTAAAGATGAGGTCTTGCCATGTTGTGCAGGCTGGTCTCAAACCCTGGGCTCAGGCAATCCTCTCACCTCGGCCTCTCAAAGTGCTGGGATTACAGGCATGAGCCACCATGCATGGCTACTAAATATAATTCTTACTACTAAGGCTTCTAAAATATTAAGAGAATTTGACAAAAAGAGTATGGATTTCAGCAAATCATGTGAAAGATACCTAATAGAATTTTTTTGTGGATTAGATGAAGAAAATGGGCTGGATGACAGGATAAACCACTCATTAATTCAATATGTATTCAAGTGCCTACTATGTGCAGATCCTGTGCTACACCTACTGTCTAAGAGGGATACAGATCCCTGCTGAGAGAAATAGAAACTACACAGAAAACTACAAATGTATATAGTTGTAACAAGGGAGAGAAACAGGATGCAATATTAGAAAAGAACAGGTCCAGAAGAAAAGTTTCATTTAGACAAGATAGGGGAGGGAGAAAGGGACATTACAAGCTGAGAAGGAGCAAGTTAGATGAATTTGTAATGAATAACTAATTGATTAATTGATTACACTCAAAAGGTACTGATTAATTAATGCAGTAAGCAGCCAAAGGGACTTCTCAAAAGCACTGCAGCTTCAAGACGTTTATGAATGGGCTGTGAGGTAGAGACACCATTCCTGACTTGCTGAGTCTTGGAAGCAAAAAGCCACTGCTACAAGAGTGCAAGAGTGGCTAATACACTGATAATGACATGGAATCTCAAGAGTCACATTTACCAAAGGCTGAATCTAAGAAGATTACATAAAAGGCCAAGTCCAGATAACCTCAAATTTTAGTTGCTCACAAAACAAGCCAAAGATCAATTCAGTCTTGATCTGATGTACTAGAAGTACAGGGTTAAAACAGGAAGCTCTTCCCTGTACCCCATGGCCTGACTATACCTGCAGATGTGTGTCCACTCCAGAGCACACCCTTTTAGAGAGACAGTCTCAACTTAAGTAACCAGAAAGGCAAACAACCTGGAAACTGACAGACTGAAACTGAAAAAACTGAAGCTGATTGGCCTATAGGCAAAGACAAGATAAACGTGTTTACACAGCTAAAGAGCTATCCCATGACACAGGGCTTACACTATTCTGTGTTGCCCTGCAAGAAAGAATTGGGATATGTGAAGGGGTGATTTTCAGCTTAAGAGGGGAAGTTTCTAGTCATTTTAGTGGCTGAAAATAAAACTGGCCTGCCTCACCGGGACCCCATTATGGAGTCATTCAAGTGTCAATAATGGGTGTAACAAGGATTAGTATAACGTGGGGTTTAGCCTGGAAGATTTCTAAGGCCCTTCCCCTCAGAGAATCTGAATATCTGACCTTTCTTCGAATGAAAAGGCATACCTTTCCCAGCTCATCTCCTCCATCGCTTTCCTTCCAATTCCAAGAACTTCCCTACATCAGGTTTTTGTGCTTACTTTCCCCTCTTGTCTAGAATGCTTCACCCCAGGCTCTTTGACTCTCATCCTTCAGGGCTAAAATCAAATGACACCTCCTCAGAGAGGACTCCTCTGACTGCCCTAACCAAAGATGGCCCCTCACATACCCTGAATCATCTGGCGACTTCTTCTACAGCATGGAATACCAATCCTACTTATTTTGTTAATGTCATCAGGTCAGGGACTGTCTTATTCAGTACCATCCCCAGTACCCGTTAGCGTCTGCCACATGATAGGTGTTCTGAAATATTGCTGAATTCACATTTTTTTTTTTTTTTAGTTTTTTTATTTGAGTTTGAACCTCACTCTTGTTGCCCAGGCTGGAGTGCAGTGGCATGCTCACACCAACCACAGCCTCGACCTGCTGGGCTCCAGGGATCCTTCTGCCTCAATCTTCCAAGTAGCAGGAACTACTGACGCATGCCACCACGCCCGGCTAGTTTTTGTGATTTATTGTAAAGACAAGGTCTCACCAAGTAGCCCAGGTTGGTCTCGGACCCCTGGGCTCAGGCAATCCTCTTGCCTCAGCCTCCCAAAGTACTGGGATTACGGGCTGACCCAAAGCGCCCGACCCACATTTCTTAAATGTTGCCAGGGAATCTCTTCAGTCCCTAAAAGTATAGTGCATTTACTCAAAAGACTTAGTATCTTGAGTTTCCCTTTCAATCAGACACACACACACACACCCCCATAGGAAAGAGGATTCAACTATATGTAGTTGTAGGTAACAATGATTACAGATGACACTATTAATTGATATGGAAAATGTAACAAGCCAGGCGCAATGGCTTATTACTGTAATCCCAGCTCTTTACAAATAATTACCCAATTGTTAACAACTATTGATATCATTAAATATGCTAGATAACTGTTATTATTATTAACTGCTCTAAAGTATATTTCATAGCACTTTTTTGGGGGGGTCGGAGTCTCACTCTGTTGCCCAGGCTGGAGTGCAGTGGCACGCTCATGGCCACTGCAGCCTTGACCCACTGGGCTCAGTGGATCTTCCCACCCCAGCCTTCCAAGTAGCTGGAACTACAGGCATGCACCACCATGCCTGGCTAATGTTTTGATTTATTGTAGAGATTAGATCTCATCAAGTTGCCCAGGTTTGTTTTTTTTTTAAGAGGTGGGGTCTAACTATGTTACCCAAGCTTGCCTCGAATTTCTGGGCTCAAGCAATCCACCCACCTGTCTCCTGAGTTGCTGGATTACAGGCATATGCCACCACGAATGGCTTACACTTGGCTGTTTTTAAATGTTCTGATTCTTCATGACTTGTCGTTGATGCAGTAGGGCCATCTGCTTACAATCTAAAAATATTAAGATGAACATTGCTTACAGCCAGGTGACTGCCAGGATTTCTGGGACTCATCCTCCTGCCACCAAAAATAGGCACCTTCCACTACATCTCTAAAACCTGGAATTTCTCAATTAGGTATTCATTAATTTTATAGGCCTAAGGCTTCAATAACCAATTTCTAAAAATAAAAACAGTCTTGTGAAAGTTATTAAGTTTTTGACAATTGTGATTTTTGTGAGAACTGAATTCTTACTCACTTCATAATGATTTATTCATTCATAATGCAGGAACGTTTTATGTCAAAGACAATTGAATATTGGTCATTTTCTTTCTCTCATTCCTAGATAAGGACACCACCACCTCAATTACCCTGACTAAAAATCTGTCATCTTCCTGTACCTCCCTCCATTCACCACTTGTCAAGGCCTCTTAATTCCATTTCTTTCTATGCCTTCTTTACCCTACTGCCCTAAGTAATCAGCATCCCCATAAGCTATCCAATGTTCCGAAGCACCTTTTGATGCTGCTCTGATGCTAAAACACTATTGCCAAAAAATAAAGTGAAGACACTTTGGCTTTGCATTCAGCCCCTCTCCTCCCCCAATTTGGTCCCAACCTCCATTTTCTTCCTTCTCTCCCAAAACTTACCTATCCCAAGAGTCCCACATCCAATCTGAAAACCCATCCTTTACTTTTCTGCCAGTTTCACCTGAAAAAACTGTCCCCCTAATTCATTTAAAATGCCACATGTTCCATGCCTGGACTAACTCCCCAGCACTTTATTTATAAATCCATCTTAATACTCTTCTTATTGTTTAAAAACCATAATCTGTACACTCAGTCTTCAACTATAATAAAGTAACTTGCAGTTGAGGGGATATCTTAAGTCAGCTCTGGAATTACTTGATATTTGGTGCTTAACACATAAATTAATTAAAAAGAAAATAATTTTATCTGCTTGTTTTCTGAGAAAGGTTTTCACAGAGTGTAGATGAAGATATTTAAGAAGGGTATGGCCGGGCAACCCCCTTGGGTCCTCTCCCACTGTGGAAGCAGTTCTGTCCTCTCAATAAATCCTGCTTCCAAAAAAAACAAAAAAGAAGGGTGTGGCCACAGAGCCCCATAGAAGGCTAGTGCCAGGACTTCAAAGGCACAAACAACAAAACAAAGAATAGACATATCAGACTTCATGAAAATTTTAAAATCTTATACGACAAAAAACACTATCAGCAGACAAAAAACACTATCACAGAGTGGGAGAAAATATTTGAAAATAAAAAATCTGATAAGAGATTAATATCAGAATACATAAAGAACTCCTAAAACTCAACAACAAAACAAACACCCCAATTAAAAAACAGACAAATAGCTGAGCTCTGTAACAGGTGCCTGTAAGCCCCAGCGACTTGGGAGGCCAAGGTGAGAGGATCACTTGGGCCCAGGAGTTCAAAATAATAAAATAAATAATAGGCAACAGACTTAAGTAGACATTTCTCCAAAGAAGATATAGAAATGGCCAAGAAGCACATGAAAAGATGATCAACATCACTAATGATCAGGGAAATGCAAATCAAAACTACAATGAGATACCACCACACCACCCATTAGGATGACTAGTACCAAAACAAAACAAAACAAAAAAATACACCCAAAATCAAAAAACAGAAAATAACAAGTGCTGGTAAAAATGTGGAAGAACTGGAACCTTTGTATACTGTTATGGAAAACAGTATGGTGGTTCCTCAAAAACTTAAAAATAGAAAAAATAAAGATAAAAATAAATAAATAAATAAACCTTAAAAATAGAATCACCATGTGATCCAGCAATTCCACTTCCGGGTACATGCCCAGAAGAATGGAAAGCAGAGTCTCAAAAGAGGTATCCGCACGCCCATGTGCATAGCAGAATTTTCACAATACAGCAGTCCTCACTTAATGGCATCCATAGGTTGTCATAAACTGTGACTTTAACCAAAACCATGTGCTTCGGGTCCTCAAATAACATCGTTTTCTTCTTTGTTATAGGTCCTTAAAGTCACAGTTTCCAAGAGTAGACAAGGTTAAGTGAGGACTTACTGCAGTTAAAACGTGGAAGCAACCAAGTGTCCAAACAGTGACAATAATGAATAACCAAGAAATGGTAGCTACGTGCACCAACTGAGCTTTAAAAAGGACGGGA
Organism: Tarsius wallacei; assembly: GCA_963574415.1. Lineage (NCBI taxonomy): Eukaryota > Metazoa > Chordata > Mammalia > Primates > Tarsiidae > Tarsius > Tarsius wallacei. The sequence goes on from CAUYQG010001530.1 coordinate 21,576, forward strand.
ATTCTGACACAAGCTACAGCATGAATGAACCTTGAGGGTATTATGCTTAGTGACAAAAAGACAAATATCGTACAATTCCACTTATATAAGTAATAAGAGTAGTTAAAATCATAGAGACTACTGTGGTTCTAATCTAGAATGGTGGCTGCCAAGGGCTGAGTGGAGGGGGAGTGGGGGGTTATTGTTTAAGGATACACTTTCAGTTTTACAAGATGAAAAGTGATGATGGAGATGGTGACACAACATCATGTATTTAATACCACTGAATTGTGCACTTAAAAATGGTTAAGACGGTGAATTTTATGTATGTGTACTTTACCATAATTTTTTAAGAGGCTAATGCCAGGTGCTGTCAATTTTTTTCCCACTCAATCTTCACAACTACCTTATGAGTTAGGTTACAATTCTCATCTTTCTTAAAGAGGTGGAAATGCAAGTTGTGAGCAATTAAGTGCCTTCTACTTTTGCTCCCAAGGTCACAGAGCTTCTAAATTTTGGAGCCAAGATTTGAACCTAGGCAGTCTATCTCCAGAGAAAACAAGACCAGGTTCCCAATGATACTGGAGTTTATATTCTTGTAGGGGCCGATATAAATAGTAAGAGATTAAAATATTTCATACCATAATGAAAGATGCAAAACACCTTTAAAAGTAGGTACCAGCTGGACAGAATGGCTCACACCTGTAATCCCAGCACTTTGGGAGGTCAAGACAGGAGGATTGCTTGAGCCCAGGCGTTCTATACCAGCCTGGGCAACATAGCAAAACCTCATCTCTACAAAAAAAAAAAAAGTTAGCCAGGTGTGGTGGTGCACACCTGTAGTCCCAGCTACTTGAGACGTTAAAGCTGAAGGATAACCTGAGCCCAGGAGGTCGAGGGTGTAATGAGTTGTGACTGGGTCACTACACTCCAACCTGGGCAACAGAGTAAAACCACCACCATCACAACAACCATGAAAGAAAAGAAAGAAAAAAAAGGAA
>CAUYQG010001531.1:0-22746 GCA_963574415.1 Tarsius wallacei
ACCACCACCACCACCACCACCACCACCACCACCACCACCACCACCACCACCACCACCACCACCACTCCCTTCCTTGCCTGCTGCCTTCCTGTTGAGTTCAACCAATGAGAGGGACCAGCAGAACAAAGGGTGGGGAGAGAGAGGTTGGGATATTTCTTCTACTGGCTTCCTTCCTGCCAGATTGCAGTTTGGAACTTCTCTATCTAAATCCACAGTCTTTGCTGTGTGACCTGTCTTTCACAGTTCCAAACTTTCACTAGTGACCTCCCCCTCTGACTCCTCAAGCTAAAGGCATTATGGGTACCTGCTGTTGCCAGCCCCTGGGTGCTTCTCCATTCCCTATTCTGCCCAGCCTTCTTTAAATAGTCTCTTCATTATGCACCCCTCAATTATCCAGTCTGGGTGAGCCAGCTGTTTTCTGCTATGACTGATATGGAAAATGAAAGAAACTAATAAAGGATGAAAGCTTAACCCTTGCTTTGGAAAATTTTCAACCTAATTGAAGGACAAATCATTCAAACCAAACAGCGAGTAATTATATTTTATACATGGAAAATATGCATATACTAATAATAGTAGTAATGATAAAGACTATAATTTATTGAGCATCTACTTTAAACCAGGGCATTTAAAGTCTTCCTCTCACTTAATCCAGAGAATAACCCTGTGGGCTGTATGTTATTGGTCTCACTTATGGTCAAAGAAATAGAATTACAGAGATTAGGTAACTTGTTTAAGACCATATAGCTCGAAACTGACAGAGCCTGTTACTGAATTTAGTGATCAAAAGTACAGTTGAATTGAACTAATATTAGCTTCAATTGCAACCAAATGCCATCTAGAAAAAGAAAACAAGCATAAGAACAAACAAGTATTTTAGAGAGAACTGTTTCCAGTTGAAAAAGCACTAATTTGGATGACACTAATTCAGAAATTGTCCTTGCTCAGGCAAAGAATCTGCAAGTCTTCCTGAATAAGATGCTGGAATAATTATTTCCTCTCTAACATTTACAATCTTAATTGAGACAGTGAAGAATGTAGTCCAAAACTGATCATTTGTTCAAATAAAGGTTTGAAAAGTTAAGGATTACTTCAATGGGCTTTTAACTCTTGTATTTTAGAGAGTTTGTGTTCATGGTATATTATTGCATAAGGGAATTAGATATTTTGACCTCTAGGGTTTGACCCTGACATTTCAATGCCACAAATATTTTGATTACAAACATTAATCAGACTTAAATCAACATTGGAGAATCTTCATCAAGGTAGTTGTTTCTTGGGTAAATGTCATTATGCCAATTTAATTCTTTAATCACGCCTATTCAGCACGACTGAATCATTGCCAGTTTTTCCATTTTCATATTATCAAAATTACTTTCAAAGGGATGAACTTATTTATTTTGATAAACTCTAATAAACATGTGCTTCATTTATCAGTTTTTATTCAAAATGATTTTTACTCCATGCTAAATATTTCCAAGTAGGAAAATCATAAATGAGATAAAAGATTGCTAGACTTATGAGAAAATTGGGGAGCAAGTTTTTTAGAGTCAGACTCAAAAAATGTGAGAGTTAGTGAGGTCAAGAAGCAGAGAACGAGAGACAGAGAGAAAAGAAGAGAAAACCTGAGTGTTCCTGGTAATCTGGTCACGCATTTTTAAAGTCTTCCGGGTCAAAAGATAGAGTCAAAAATTCCTGCCACAGGTGTAAGTTGATTGATATTTCTCATCATCATTCTTTATTTTCCTCAGTAGCACCCAGTTATGTCTTATTTGGTATAACATCTCTTAGATTCCAAGATACTCAGTTATGTCTTATTTGGTATAACATCTCTTAGATTCCAAGGCACCCTACTCTACTGGTTTTCCTCTTAACTCTTCAGCCTTCCCTCCCAGTATCCATTGTTTATCCCTCCTCTTCTGTTTGATGCCAAATGTTGCATAGTGCCAGGGCCCTGCCCTGGATCTCCTTTCCTTCCTTAGGTGTTATCATCCAATCCAGTGGCTTTAAGTGCTACCTCTTATACAAATAACCCTCAAAACTGTGTCTCTAGCTTTGACCTTCCACTAAGCTCTAAACTCATAGATCCAGTGCTTCATGGATGCCTCTAACTGGATGGAGGAGTGGGGTGCAACATGCATCTCCAACCTAACACAACCTAAACCAAATTCTGGACTTTCCCATCCAGGTGGGAAAGGAAACCTCTTCCTTTCCATCTCAATCAACAATACCACCATGCACTCAATTGTGCAGACCAAAAACAGTAGGTTTTATTCTTGATTTATCTTTTCCTTTCTTTCTCCCTGCTTTAATCCATTGTCAAGTTCTGTTGGGAGTCTATCGCCAAATATAGTTTAGATCCATCTCCATCTCCATATCCGTACTGCTGCCATTTGAGTCCTTGCCACCATCTCCTCTTGCTGATCAACTGCCGTGTTTCCTTGTCAATATCCCAGATCCCACACTTCCCAGCTGTCAGAGATCTTTTTAAAAAGAAAATCAAATCATGTCACTCTTTCTGCTTAAAACTTCAGTGGCTTCCCACTGCACTTAGAATAACATCTAAACTATTCCCTCTAGCCCCCAAATACCCATAAGACCAAACTTCTGACCATCTCTGTGATGATATTACTCTTGTCCTCTTTCACTACATGCCAGTGACACAGGTCTTCCTTCATTTCCTCAAGCAAGCCAATCTCAGAGCTTGTCCTATCTTAGAGCTTTTCACTACACTAACCATGACTTGTGCCTGGAATACTCATTTCTCTTTTCTCCATGGGACTGTCTCCATGTGTTGTTCAGGTTTCGGCTTAAATGTCACCTCTGCAGACTATCCAATCTAAAATAGCCACTAGAAACTCTATATCATATCATCCAGCTTTAACAGTATGCAGAGCACTTAGCACTGACATTGTTCTTATTAATTACTTGGACTGTCATCTGTCTTACCCCATTTGAATGCCAGGTCCATGAGAGGAGGGATAGGGTTTGTCTTGCCTACTGCTGTATTCCCCATTATCTGGCACAGTGCTTGCCATATTGTAGATAATACATAGTATCTGTGAAATAAATAAGTGTATGGTAACATTATATACATCAAAATATAGACATTGTGAGTGTTTAACACAAAGTATGATAATTAAATTTGTGAATTCATCCTAGAAAAAGTGTTATATACCTCGTTGCTGAATAGCACTACAGTCACCTTTGAAGTATTCCCATTGGAAAGCTATGCACTGATGCCAGTGTCTAGTACACCTGTCAAAGCAATTTCAGAACTCTTTTTCTGGAATGGCCATTAAAGCCGTTTTTGTATTATCTTTGATGTCCTGAATGTCATCAAAATTCTTCCTTTCAGTATTTCCTTTATGTTCAGGTAAAGAAAAATGCCACTGGGGCCAGATCAAGTGAGTAAGGAGAGTGTTCCAGTACAGTTATTTGTTTACTGGCTAAAAACTCCCTCACAGACAGTACTGTGTGAGCTGGTGCATTGTCATGATACAAGAGCTTCTTTGGGACCATTTCTGCACACAGCTTTCTCATGTCAAGATTTTCAGTTAAGATATTCCTGTTTCTCTATCAATGTTTAGTTGGTCTGCTATGCTTCTCACAGTTAGCCGATGATTTCAATGCACAATTTGATGAATTTATGCAAAGTTTTCATCAGTTTTGTTCAATACTGGCCATCCTGACCTATCTTCATCAGTGGTGCTTTCTCTCCCCTTAGAAAAATGTATAATCCATTTGAATACTACCATTTTTTTCATGGCATTACTCCCATAAACTTGGACTAACATGTCCCTGATTTAATTTCCACTCTTGCCAAGTTAAACAAAAAATTTAATGCTTGTTCGTTGCTCTAATTCAAGCTCCAACATTCTCATAATGGCACACAAAAACATGCAACAATAATGACACCACTCAGCAAGCTACACTGCCACACACTGACATGAAGACAGCTGCGAGACATATACCAAGGTTATGAAACCTTACTGAGTTGTTTGTACAGTGCTGACAATGTAAGTGCATGGTAGGAAGTTCGTGAACTTAATGGTCAGACCTCACAGACTCTCACTCTGTCTTTCTGAACACATACAATTGTACCTTAGCATAAAACATTCTTTTATAATGTTGCTGGAGTTGCCACAATATAGCTATATTACCCACAAATAACCTTTGAACACTAGAATTACTTTCAAGTGGTCCACATTGGCCTGCATATTTTCTGCATTTAATTGCAACCACAGACCTGAATGAAATTTCTAACTCTGCAGCTAAGGAACCGTGTGATACTGGTTAAGTCATTATCTTTAGGGACCTCTGTTTCTTAATCTATGAAATTATTTTTATCTAAGATTCCTTCCAGCTCCTAAACAGGCAGTATCAAGAGTAGTGTCAAAAGCATGGTTTTAGTATGGATATTTCTCAAAGAACAAAAAATTGAATTACCATTCAACTAGTGATTCTACTATTAGGCATCTACCCAAAGGGGGGAAAAATCATTATATAAAAAAGATATCTGTACCTGTATGTTCATTGCAGCACTATTCATAATAGCAAAATCATAGAACCAAACTAAGTGCCCACCAAAAATCAGATGAAGAAAATATGGTATATATACACCATGGAATACTATGCAGCCATAAAAAGGAATGAAATCATGTCTTTTGCAGCAATGTGGATGAAGCAGGAGAACATCATCCTAAGTGAACTAACTCAGAAGTAGAAAATCAAACACTGTCTGTTCTCATTTATATGAGGGAACAAAATGGCCACAAAGATGGAAATAATAGACACTGGGGACACCAATAAGGAAGGAGACAGGGAGGAGGGTTATTAGATTCAGAAATGTCCTATTAGGTACAATATTGACTTTCTGGGAATGAGCCACCTGAGATTCAATCTCCACCACTACAGAATATGTCCATGAAACAAACATGCACTTGTATCTTCTGAATCTAAAATTAAAGAATAAAAATACCAAGGTGAGAGGATTGCCTGAGCTCATGGGTTCAAGACCAGCATGAGTGACTTGGTGAGATCTCATCTCTAAAATAAATTTTTAAAAAATTAGCCAGGTGTGGTGGCACGTGCCTATAGTTCCAGCTACTTGGAAGGTTGAGGCAGAAGGATCACCTGAGCCCAGCAGGTCATTGCACTCCAGCCTGGGCATCAGAGTGAGGCTACAACTAAAAAAACAAAAAACAATAAAAGGGAAAATATGTTTATCAGATAGAATAAGTTTGGTGAACAATATTTTTTAAAAGCATTATTTTGGGACTAGATGCATCTGAACTCATATTATTTTCTATCTGGGGGACTACCATGAACAACTTTTTTGACCTCTCTGGGCCTCAGTTTCTCCTCTAAAAAATAAGGATAATAATATCATCTACAGACAATAATTGATTTTATTCATATAAGCACCCAATATAACTACCAGTTTATAATAAACACTCAAAGCATGTTAGTAATAGTGGTCTTATCATAATTACTGCCATTGATAATATCATCGTCATTCATGAGGTTCAGTTACTAAGAAGCACCTTGTCAACTGCATGTTTACCACATATTAAAATCTTTGGGGAAGTCGGGCTCGGTGGCTCAGCCTGTAATCCCACACCTTGGGAGGCTGAGGTGAGTGGATTTCCCGAGCCTGCGGGTTCAAGACCCGACTGGGCAACTTGGCGAGACCTCATCTCTACAATAAATCAAAAAATTAGCCGGGCGTGGTAGTGCATGCCTGTAGTTCCAGCTACTTGGAAGGCTGAGGCGAAAGGATCGCCGGAGCCCAGCAGGTCAAGGCTGCGGTGGCTGGGAGTGGCCACTGCACTCCAGTCTGGGCGATGGAGTGAGACTCCAACTCAAAAAAAAAAAAAAAAAAAAAAATCTTTGGGGAAAATTTTGGTAAGTATCTGATTAACCTCTTTATCACTCTGTTTGTTCTTACCAATGATCTGTTGTCTGTTCTAAAACCCTGAATTTTTGGTAATCACGGAGACAACAAAATGATGATTTCCATTATTCAGTCAAAATACAGTTCTGGAGAAGAATTAAAATTGGTCTTTGCTCGCTAAGTGACAGAAAGCTAAATAACTATCCTGAAACCCACGGCTTCACTCTTGAGGGTCTTGTTCCCTGAGCTTTCTGTTCTGAGTATCCCACTGTCATTTCTTTCATTCTCTGCTCCCAGTCTTTATGTGGAGAGGCTGCCCAGTGTGGGAGAGTAGGGAGGGGGCTGTGGGGACTCAGGGCTCTTATGTGTGTTGGGTGCCTAGCATGGAGCTTCCCAGAGGAGGAGCTCAGTTAAGCAGAATTTGCTCTACCCTTTAAATTCAAATGAGTCTGATGCAAAATTCAAAGGAATTGGTGGTGGCATTGGAGAAACAAACCCAGAATTGGGGAATGATACTTTATATAACCAGACTCTGTTTATAAATCAGCCTTTCTTTAACTGGAACTCAAGAAATTGTAAGTGAAAAAGGTGAGAGAGAAATACATGCAAACTTTTTAGTGGGGAGGGAAGCTGGTTCTTAGCTTTCATCAAGATTTTTGGAAATTGATGCCCCAACAAAGCTAAGAGTCAGTGATGTGAATCACATAAAGAGTTTGATGTAAAGCACACTTGAATAAATCAAGTCAAATGCTTCACAATATTGTTAATATTTAAAGGAGAGAGTGGCCTAACATTTTTACCTAATTGCTGCCTCCTACTTTTTCTACATAATCTACCCGCTTCTCCTACCAGCCAATCTTATTAAAAAATCTGTAAACCAACACTCTTCTGCACCCCTTCAGTGCTGCACATTGCATAATCACCATTAGAGTTATCTGCTTGGCATTTCCATCGCTCAAAAGTACACACCATACCCACAAGAAGCATCAAGAAGATGCAGGCATTTGGCACTATAGATTTAAATCTGTTGTTTTAAAATAATCATAAAATGGTGCCTATAATCCCAGCACTTTGGGAGGCTGAGGCAAGAGAATTGCCCGAGTCCAGGGATTCAAGACCAGCCCGGGCAACTTGACAAGGCCTCGTCTCTACACCGGCTGTGGTGGTGTGCACCTGTAGTTCTAGCTACTTGGAAGGCCAAGGAAGAAGGATTTCCTGAGCCCAGCAGGTCGAGGCTTCAGTGGCCATGAGTATACCACTGCACTCTAGCCTAGGTGACAGAGTGAAACTCTGACTCAAAATAATAATAATAATAATAATAATAATTACAAAACCAACATGTATGGGCAAAGGGATATGACACATGACTGTCAAAAGCCCTGAATTACAAAGGCTTCAAAGCCCAGTTTAAGGCCCACTGAACTCTTCCTGAAATTTGATCCAGTGGCCACCACTCTTCCTTCTGTAATGAGGCTACACCTAATGTTTTGCTCAGGCAACTGAACAAAGGCATCAAGACTGTAATTGAAGCTGGGTACAGTGGCTCACCCCTGTGATCCCAGGACTGTGGGAGGCTGAGGCAGGAGGACTGCTTGAGTCTAGGAGTTCAAGACCAGTCTAGACAACATAGAGAGACCTCATCTCTACAAAAAACCCAAAAATTTAGCCAGGCATGATGCATGCATCTGTAGTCCCAGTGACATGGGAGGCTGAAGCAGAAAGATCTCTTGAGCTCAGGAGACAGAGGCTGTGATTGTGCCACTGCACTCCAGCCTGTGTGAAAGAGTGAGACCTCAACTAAAAAAAAAAAAAAAAAAAGACTGTAATTCACGATTCTTTCACACAGGGTCAAGGACTGGTGTTTTATCAAATGTTGGTTAGTTGATTTTTATTAGAAAGTATCTTTCTTTCCAAAATGAGGACATTCTTATTTCTGAATGTTGTAGTTTAAGCAAATTAATGTATTACCTTAAAAAAAATTCAAGGCCAGTCTCGGTGGCTCAGCCTATAATCCCAGCACTTTGGGAGGCCAAGGCGAGTGAACTGCCTGAGCCCGTGGGTTTACAACCAGCCTGGACAACTTGGTGAGACCTCATCTCTATAATAAATAAAAAATTAGCCGGGTGTGGTAGTATGCACCTGTAGTTCCGACTACTTGGAAGGCTGAGGTGGAAGAATCACTGGAGCCCAGCAGGTCGATGCTGGCATGGGTGTGAGTGTGCCACTGTACTCCAGCCTGGGCGATGGAGTGAGACTCCTACTCAAAAAAAAAAAAAAAAAAAAAAAAGAAATAAAAAAGGACATTATGTTGGAGTTTGAATTAAATTTTACAGATACAAATCTTTATTTTTCTTTTAAATTTAAAAACTGCTTTTATCTACCTCAATGCTCTCTAATGGCTTAAGTGTATTTATCTATCTGGTATTTCCTCCTAATAATTAAATAGTATGTATTTATTATGTGTATATAAAACCAAAATTTTGTTTAAAAAGATTTTTATTCTGGCCAGGGACAGCGGTTCATGCCTGTAATCCCAGCATTTTGGGAAGATGAGGCAGGAGGCCTGCTTGAGTCCAGGAGTTTAAGACCAGCCTGAGCAATATAGTGAGATCTCATCTCTATAAAATTTTTAAAAAGTAGCTGGGCATGGTGGCACATGCCTGTAGTCCCAGCTACTCAAAAGGCTGAGGCGGAAGGATTGCCTGAGCCCTAGAGGTCAAGGCTGCTGTGAGCCATGATCATGCCACTGCACTACAGTTTGGGTGACAGAGTGAGACCCTGACTCAAAAAAAAGAAAAAAAATTTTTTCATTTTCATTCTGAGGTAGAATATTTATACAGTAATGTCAAGTGGAAAAGGCAACATACATAAATATATATATACACACACAGTATGACCCCAACTAAGAAAAATATCCCAAAACAATTGGAAGTAGGCACACAAAAATGTTAACATATAGTATTTATGTTTGGTTGTGGAAATATAGGTGATTTTGAAGTTATTTTTGTACACTTTTCTGCATATGTACATTTTATACAATGAACATAATTTTACTGGTAGAATCAAGTAAATATCACTTTTATAAAATTCCTTTGTCCATATATATATATATATGGTGGGGGACGGGGGTACAGCATCAATAAGGGTACCTGATTTCATTTTTTTTTTTTTTTGAGTTGGAGTCTCACTCTGTTGCCCAGACTGGAGTACAGTGGCCACTCCCAGCCACCACAGCCTTGACCTGCTGGGCTCAGGTGATCCTTCCCTCTCAGCCTTCCAAGTAGCTGGAACTACAGGCGTGTGCTACCACGCCCGGCTAATTTTTTTGATTTATTGTAGAGATGAGGTCTCGCCAAGTTGCCCAGACAGGTCTTGAACCCTGGGGCTCAGGCAATCCACTCACCTCAGCCTCCCAAGGCATGGAATTACAGGCTGAGCCACCGAGCCTGGCTGGGTACCTGATTTCGAACCAGACAAAGTGGGGACAAAAGAGAAGCCCAAACTTTACCTGTATGATGACCACTTGTGTAACTAATTCTGAATTGTAACCCACATCTTTTTTTAAAAAAAAGTTGGCCTTCAAATGTGAGGTGATGTTGCTCTAGCTAATATGCTAGTGAGTACCAGAGCTGAAATTTGAACCCAGAAACTGTCACTCTTTAAAAACAATTCCTTCCTGCTAGAAAATGTATTGATCAAAAAAGCTATCTCTTATATTCCAAATTACTGTAAAGGTGCAGTCACACATCAAGAGTTGTTTAGCTTCTGCATGCAATTTTATTTCAAAGGCAACAGAGAAAACAACTGACATGTGCTGCTTCAGGCCACACATCCTGCCTAGATGGTTCCACAGGCATTATGCCAGTCACTCACAGGAGCAATTAAGTGGTTCAAAAAGCACCCTCCCCATCATCTGAAAGAACATACACAAGTGTTTTAAGGAAACTAATGTTGAATCCCTTTCTAAATTATGAGAGAATGAGTGGATTTTCCATCACTCCGCATAAGAGAGCCTTTGAAAGCTTCAGACCAAATGCCTGGCTCTGCAGGGCAAGTGATTTATGTAAATGTGTGCAAGATCCTTTTAGTTATTGACCCTCCTGATCCTCTGACTTCCTGGTAAGAAATTTAATGGGCTTGTTTGTGGGGTAGGGGATGGACAAAGAGAAAGTACAGGAGTACAAGGGCGCTGGTTGAGAGTGTCTAAAGCTGGTCCTACTCCATAATGGCTCCAGCTTCCCCGCAGGGTCTATCCTTTCCATAGACTCACTCTCTTCTTTTTTCTACCATTTGCTTTTAAGCTCCTTTCCAGCAGAGTATAGGCTTTGTCTACCACCAAATAAATCTCTCATGCTTTGCCTTGTTGCTAGCATAGAATTGAAGCTCAATAAAATTTTATTGAACGAATGAATGCGTAAATAAAATATGTGGAACTTTTCTCTTCAACAAGAGGCAATAGCCATATAACATACCTCTCTGATCTCTGTACACAGTTGGTACTGACTAAATGTCTATTAATCTTATAATAGAAGCTTTGAAACAACACTAAGTCCACATATGCCCTGAAATTCGTAGGTAGATGTAAAAAATAAGCACTTGTGATATGAGAGAGGACCCATAAAAACCCAACATTTATTTATTAAAAAGTGTGTATTTATTCTTACATGTTTAAACTTTAATCACCTTCAAAGTACTCTCCATTTGATGTAATACACCCACTGAAACTTTTTTCCACTGCTGGAAACAGTTTTTGAACTCACAGTAGTAATCCTAGCGTTTGGGGAAGCCAAGGTGGGAGGATTGCTTGAGCCCAGGAGTTTGAGATCAGCCTGGGCAACATAGTGAGATCTGGTCTCTATAAAAACTTAAAAAATTAGCTGGGCATGGTGGCACATCCCTGTAGTCCCAACTACTTGGGTGGCTGAGATGGGAGAATTGTCTGAGTCCTGAAGGTCAAGGCTGGGGTGAGCCATGATTGCTCCACTGCATCCCAGCCTGGGCAACAGAATGAGACCCCAACTCAAAAAAATTATTAAAAAATGATTCATGAAATATTTACTTTTTTAAAAAAACCATTCTTCTGAATCTGTATACGTTTCACATGTACAGCATATCTCAGCACGGGTTTTTAACTTTCCAAGTATCTAATCAAATCCTGGGAGGAAATTACACTCTGAGGAAGCCTGAATTATGGTGGTTCTCAAACTTAGATTTCCTCCAAAAGTGGCAAGCATATTCTGAAAATGCAACACAAACTTGTTACTGCAAGAATATATTTCAAATGAAACTGGAGTATAGGCTGTGTGCTCTGCCATTCTTAGGAATTATCTCCATAAAACTTAATTGCTGAGCACAAGGGAATACTCTTTCTCTTTCAACTGTTTTCATTATTTTAAAGATCAAAGTAATTAGTCAATGATATGAATCACTAAACAATTTTAACATTTTAAAAGTTAACTCAGTTTTGAGGGTTTCACAGAGACACAAACTTCACAGAACAGGTGTTTCTTCTGTCTTTTTTTGGTGTCTCCCTCAGCAGAGCTAGTCAAGCCTTTTGACATTGTTTTGTCCTTCTCTTTAAATACATGTAGGTCTTTTTAAATTCTGAAACAGTGATTTTGTTTTCTTTTATTATACACCCAGAAATGAGATTGCTGAATTATATGGTAGTTCTATTATTTTATTTTTTAACAAGCCTCCATACTAGTTTTCATGATAACTCTACCAATTTACAGCTCACCAAGAGAAGACAGTGTTTGCTTTTCTTTATATTCTTGTAAACACTTATTTCTCTCTTTTTTGATATTAGCCATCCTAACAGGCATGAGTTGATAGTTTCTTAGAATTTTGTAAGACTACAGTTCTTAAGATAAGTAGAAATAAAACATATAAATAAATACAGTAAATATTCACCAACAGATATGTACAAGATTAACGATGGAGACACAAATTATAATAGTCCTGTACTGGAAACTATCTAAATGTCCATTTGCAATAGAATGGGTGAAAAATTGTGTCATGGTTGATGGGATTCTACATAGAATGAAAATCAACTAGTGCTACATACAATATAATGAATGAAACTCACAAGTTAGTGAGTGAAGAGACCAGACACAGAGATATCACATTATGATTTCATCTATATGAAATTCAAAAACAGGCAAAACTAATCTATGGTGCTAGAAGTCAAGGTAATGATGACTCTTGATAGAGAGAAGTAATTGGCAGAGGGCAGGATGGGTCTTCTAGGGTGCAGGTAACATCCTGTTCCTTGATCCTGGTGTGGATTACACAGGCAAGTACACGTAGACATGTACACATTTTAGTGTGTTCATCATTTACAAAAAAATAATCAGACACATGAGAGAGTTAGAAGCTTGGTATCTTACACTCTTGCCTCATGTGTTTTTATTAAAGATTGGTCATGTTGTGGTGCCTCCTGCTTCAGCTCTTTTGGATTTCTAACTAAACTGAGATAAAACAACTGATAGGGCTTTCAAGTCTAGGCATGTTTTTCTCTGTGTATGTTTGTGTTTTTCCTTCTCCCTCCTCTTCTCTCCCCAGTCCTCTCTCTACCCCCTCGGTCTAGGTCCTTCTGTTCTTCAAGTGAGCAAATATTCGTAATAAATAAACTTTTCTGATTGAATTAGAACAGCTACAGGGTGTCTCTGAAATCTCTAACTTAATCTTTTCTTCTCATGATGATGTGAGAAACTTGAATAGTTAAGTATTTATTGTCAATTTCTCATTTCATTTTCCAATCTGAGCTGGAAGAGAGATCAATTTCTCTCCACCCATTTAACTCCCACAGAGAGTGGTCATGGGGGATGGATATATTTTTATAAAACTCTAAATGAAAAATTGCATAATAGATACTCTGACCCTGTCATGCTATGAATACTTAGCATATTTATAAGAAATATATGAATGGCAAAAGGAAGAAATATGTGTTACCCATACCAAAGCCTCTATGCAATGGGAAAACCCTTTCCCACTTTAATAGTTCTTAGACCTCTTGAGGAAAATGATTAGCTAACCACAGGCTTTGAGTACAGTCCCCAAGGAACTGACTACGTTCTGGGATGACAGGTCATCTAGCGCTCCCCACCCCCAGTGATCTTCAGTGGGTATGTTATTAGTCTCTGCTGCCCACAAAAGTAAATTGTATTAAAACAACCTCATTTCATGGCATCACACGGAAATTATAGCAGAAGATAAAAAAAACAAAATGCACTTGCAGTATAGCATTTAGAGCAAATGCATTATTCCAGGGTGAAGAAAAGGAAGAAATTTCCCCTTGAGGGTAGCTTAAAAAAAAAAAAAAGATAAATCACAGATATGGCTAAATGAAGCCTTCCCAGCACTGCTGGATAAAGGCGACCTTGCTATAATACCTTTGCAGAAGACTACCTTACTGCAGAATTGTATGAAGCTGTACATTCAGAAACGACAGTTTTAAAAATGCAGCTTCTCCTGTAGTTAACCCAACAGAGCTGACACACAGTCATAACCCTCTTCACATTTCAGCATCTTGTGCTAATCCCCCAGCTCTCAAATCTCATTTCCCAATGACAAAGACAATGGAAATATACTAGCAATCTAGAAGCTGAGCTGAGGCCCAGGTTTTCCTCTACCTTCTTATAAAAAAAGTTCTACCAGAGCTGTGAATGAAGTGAAGGATCAACTTGAAACTTTTCTCAGTCTTTCTCCACCTCAACCTAGGGGGATAACATAAAATAGTCCAAGGCCAGGAAGTTAAGCAAAGGCAAGAGAGGTCCCTAGAGCAAAGGTCATCTGGCATCTCTAAGAATTTGAACAACGTCCTTCCGCAGGATTTAAAATGTCTTTCTTACTTACATGGAGAATCAAAGGTTGACTGATGAGCCTTTCTAAACATCAGGATCACAGAATATTTGATAGACACTGCACCATTTGTTTGAGTTTGCTCTCCGACTAACTTCAGAACCTCATATCTTGAAAGGTCAAATACACAGTATTGAGAAAGGTACATTCTTGCTGAGGCATCACACATCAGCTGCAGCACACTTTCCTAAGAAACAGGTAAGGGGTTCTGCGTGGCCCTTCAGGAAGCCATACCAATCAGCCTTATCATATAAGATACAATCTACATGCCATCTTTGTATTGACTTATTAAGACAACAGGGCTCCCTGGAAAAAAAGAAATAATCTACTGACATATTTTCAGATACATAAATTTGTAGAAACTTTTTGGTTCATTGAATACTCTGATTCTTTAGCCCTTTAACCAACTAGAAACATAAACCATGGGTCAAAACGACTTCTAAACCTGGAGTTTTTGTTACAAAGAAAATATTCAGGGTTTATTAAATAATTGAATGTAATTATGTGTTTAATCTCTTTTTTCAAGGGTAAATAGGTGAGACAGAAGTCCTTAAGCATTTAGCTTATTCAGTATACTCTTTAAATCAGTATGAAAGTTCAAGGAATTATATAGTAGAAGTCAACATTTTGGGTCAGGAAGGTCGTCTGCTAGATAAATTGGTATAATGTGAACATTAACACAAAGTTCAAGTAGTTTCCAAACCAATTTTACTTCGAAAAGAATGCAAATTACATGTGGGCTTCCAAGTTCAAATGTGTTTATTACCACATTTTCTTTTGAGGGAGGAAAAATTGGATGTGGTTTAGGATGCTGCTACAAATCAACTCAAGGGATTTTTAATAACTATAGTAATATCTTACGTGTACCCACATTTGGTTTAAATGACTGTATTCAACTCTTGGAATTTTCTAACTGAAGTTTAATGTTAAAATTCAGTGTTAAGTTCAGAGTGAAAAGGAAGTCACCCACTGGGAATTGTTTTTCGAATGTTTTCCTTGACAATTTAAAATAATCACCAGGCAAGTCTTTTGGATGAGAAAAATTCAAGTTATGGCTGTCAAGTACAGTTGAAATTTTAGCAAACTGACATCAGACTTGTTAATACAATCTGATTAAACTAGTCTGCACATTCGTATCCTGGAGGGACCCACACTAGACCTACTATATTAAAATCTCAAGGGAGGCTAAACCAAGGACAGCATTCCTACAATTCAATAAGAAAAAGTCAAACCACTCAATGTGCAAAATAGGCAAAAGCATTGAACAGACACTTCACAAAGGGAGATGCATGAATGACTCATAAGCACTAGAAAAGTGCTCCACATCATTAGTCATCAGGAAAATGCAAATGACACTATCACTAGATACCACTACACACCTATTCAAACAGCTACAATTAAAAAGCCAGATGACTGAAGTTGGGAAGGTTGTGGAGCAGCTGAAACTATCATATATTGCTGGGAGATGTATAGAAGGTTCAACTACTTTACTTTGCATAATGGGCAGGCATATGAGATAAATAATATACCTATCTTACAAGATAGCAACTTCACAACTGGAACAATGTAAACATTAACACAGGGTTAAGGTAGTTTCCAAACCATTATACTTAGAAAAGAATGCAAATTGCATGTGGGTTTCCAAGTTTTTATCCAAGAGACATAAAAACATAAGTCCACAGAAAAACTTGTATGGGAATGTGCATATCAATTTTATTCCTAATAGCTAAAACCTGGAAACAATCTAAAAATTCATCAAAAGGAGAATGGATACAAAAATTGTATTATAGCCATACAATGGAAAAGTACTCAGCAATTAATAGAAACAAGTTATTGATGTATACAACATAGTTGAACCTCAAGGTTATTATTCTGAGTGGAAAAGAAACATACACAATAGACCACATGTTGTATGTTTCCATTTACCTGAAGTTTTAGAATAGGCAAAACTAATTTTTAGTGAAAAAGATAAGAACAGTGGCTTCAGGGCATCGTGGGGGTGGTTGGCAGGTATTGACTGTGCAAATGGGTACAACGGAATTTTCTAGAGTGATGAAAATGATCTGTATTTTGAAAGAAGTGTGGGTTACATGCATATATGCATTTGTCAAAACGCAATGAACTGATGCAAATATCCCTCAATAAAATAAAATTAAATGAAAAAATGTTCCCAAGCATATTTACAAACTTTCAATGTGATTCTATGCTTGTAAACTACTACATCAAAAAATATAAATGAAAAGCATTGCAAGATGATTTTCCATTTTTGCTGCAATCCCAAGATTTTGGTGATGATTCTCTCAACATGTTGAGGAAACAGTTTGGAGTAAGGGTTAAAGTAATGACTATCTGTGTGTGTGTTAAATAAAGGGTTGATTCTGCAGGTCTGTAATGTTCAAATCCTGCATATTCCAAAGAAAGGTATGACAAGTACTTCATTGCCCCCTGGAAGACAATCTAGGCCCCAGGAATATCTTGCCCGATAAGAGAGTCCTTGTTTACATGGGACCTTGGGTTAAGCCATATGGTTTGTGCTAACAATGCAATTAATGGTGAGGTCTTTGGGCTGGAGCCTGTGTGACTAAGGTCAGTTATACAGGCATTCTATCCCAATGTAACCAATTCCCAACAAAAACTCTGGACATTAAAGCTTGAGTGAGCTCCCCTAGTTGGCAGAATTCCATATATGTTGTCACACATTGTTGCAGTGTGATCCTCCTTGATCCAACCTTGTGGACCTCTCCAGATTCATGGTGTATTATTCTCCCTCTTATTTTCAATATTCTATCCAATACTCTGTGGTTTTCTTTTTGAACTCCATGTTTTTTTCCTTCAGAGTTTGCCTTCCAAAATATAATGATAATTTCTTAGACTAATTATGTGTTTTTAATCTCCCTTACCATAATACAAGCTCTGTAAGACAAGGAAGATGTCTTTATTTTACTTCCAGTACCTATGTTGGGCCTGGCATTGATTGCAACACTATTTGAAGGGTGAAAGCCTGAATACAATAGTTGAATTCCTTGAATGCAGCTGGTTCTTTTCTGTCTCAGGGTTTCTGCACATATCATTACCGCTGGAACAATCTTCTCTTTGCTAGATAATTCCTACTTATTCTTTCTTTCTTATCTTAAAAATCCCTCTCAGACACCTTCTGATTAGGTAGGTCTTTTCATACTCTTTGTATTAGTTTTCTATTGCTCCACAACAAATTGTTTCAAATGTAGTGGCTTAACATGATACTTATTTTTAGTCTCATAGTTCTGTAGGTATGGGCAGGCTCACCTGGGTTCTCTGCTACAATGCCTCTGTATCAGTTTCCTAAGGCTGGTGTAACAAAGTGCTACAAACTAGGTGACTTAAACAACAGAAATTTATTCTTTTACAATTCTAGAGGCTAGAAGTCCAAACTCAAACTTGGCCTAGCTAAGCTTTCTACAGAGGCTCTAGGGAAGAATGTTCCTTGCCTCTTTCAGTTTCTGGAAGTTCCAAGTCTCTGCTTCCATCTTCACATGGTTGTCTTCCCTCTGTGTCTGTGTCTTCACATGGCATTCTTCCTGTGTTTCTGTGCCTGTGTCAAAATTTACCTCTTCTCAAAAAGATACCAATCGTACTGGATTAAGACCTACCTCAATGACCTTATCTTAATTAAATCTGTAAGACCCTGTCTCCAAATAATAACACATCCACAGGTACTGGAGGTTAGGATTTCAATTTTTTTTTTTTTTTTTTTTTTGGTGGACACAATTTAATCCACAATAGTTTCACAAGACTGAACTCAAGGTGTCATCTGGGCTGGAATCTTATCTAAAAGCTATGGTGAAGAATTCACTTCTGAGATCAATTTGTTAGCAAAATTTAGTTCTTTGTGGCTCTAGGAATGGGGTCTGTCTTCTTGCTGGCTATTGGCTGAGGGTTGCTCTCAGCTTTTAGAAGCCACCAGCATTCTCTATCACATGGCCCTCCATCTCCAAGCCACTGATGGTGCATCAAATCCACATGTTTGTAATCTTTCGGTTGTCCTTGCTGGCTACCATCTAGAGCAGCAGTCTCCAAACTTCTTGGCATCAGGAATCAGTTTTGTGGATGATACTTTTTCATGGACCAGTGGGGGTGATGATAATCTAAGATGATCAAACATTAGATTCTCATCATGCATGCACAGTACATAATAGGGTTTGTGCTCCTATGAGATTCTAATGCTGCCACTGATCTGACAGAACATGGAGCTCTGCTTGCCTGCTGCTTACCTACTGCTGTGCAGCCTGGTTCCTAACAGAATATGGATAGTACTAGTTCACAGCCCAAGGGTTAGGGATCCCTGAGCTGTTTTTAAAGGGATCCTATTGATTAGGACCACTAACATAATTTCTGTTTTGCCACATAACATAATCAAGGGAGTGATATCATGCTTACAGATTCCAAACCCACACAAAGTAGAGACCATTATATAAGGGCAAGGTTCGTTAGGGGCACCCTTGTAATTCTGTCTACCACATCATCCTGTCGGTCTCTTCTGCAGCTTTCATTAAACATCTAATTACTTATTCAGCATGTGTCTTCCATGTTAGATCGCAAGCTCCATGAGGGTAGGGAATAAATGTTTGTTATTCATAGCTGGTGTCTTGAGCACCAATCTTGGGACAGAGTAGGCCCTTGATTGAAGAATCAACAAATGGATGGATGGATTTATTCTACTGTATTATTGTAACTGACCCATTAGCTTGCTCATTAGATATAGAAATATTAAGAGACAAGATCTTAGCTGATTGGACTTTTATTTTTAGGCAGGGAAATGGTGGAAAGAAATGGAGTTTGCAGATTAGAAACCCAGATGTCAAGATTGAGATAATGAACCCAAAACCTTGACTGACAAGAGTCAGAAACTTGCAAATCCTGAAATTCTGTCACCACATGAGAGATGGCTTGCCATTTGTTCTGGCACTTCACCTTGGTTTCTCCAGAGATATCTATTACCTTTTCAAAAAAAAATTAGTACATATAGACAATTGTGTGATGGCTAATGAGGAAACAGAATGTGTGTGTGTGTGTGTGTGTGTGTGTGTGTGTTTTGGTTGCACTAACTCAGCTGGCATAACTGACAGGCATACTTGTGCTGGTAAGATTAAAATCTACACTGAGCCCTCAACTGAATTGCTAAATGGATAAACAGCCTCCTTTTAAGTACAAAACCCCAAATCTGATAGAAATAGTTTCAGATATATAATGATGAGATTTCTGATAAAACAATCAGACTTGCACGTTCCAAAGTTAATCATACTTCCAAAATTTTTACTCATTGAGGGTAATATAGATGATTACCTTTAATTATATTTTCCCTTTGGGTGTTTCAATCCGGTACAATGTTTAAATGAGTTTTGAAATTTTTGTTTAATGTAAGAAAAGTGGTTGGGGTCAGACAGCCTGTATCTAATGGAACGGCAAACTTCAAAGAGAGGACAAGATCAATGCATATCTCCAGGATTAAAACACACAGCTGTAGTTTGCAAATTCAAATACATTTTAAGGCCACCTCCTCTCTCTACTACCTCCCCCAAACCACCCAGGACTAATCCTTTGATTGACAGTTACATTCCTATCAGAAAAGCAGACTCCATTTATTCTGGTGCACTGAAGGAGGTAAGCCTTCATCTGTATAATCGTCTCATCCATGATGTCTTTGAATATAGAAAAGCAAGTACTATTTCAATTCCTGCTGGTTGCCTTTCCTAGGAATAAACTGATGGAGGATCAGAAGTTTCATCTTGCTGGACATTAGGGGGCTACAGGTTTACAAGTTGCATGACAGCCTGAGGTAACACTGCTCATGTTTTTCTGCCACAGCTTCTGCTCTGATTCTCCATCTGACTTCTCCTCTTTGCAGGCATTACATAATGCACAGGGGAAAATGACCTGAAAAAACTCAGATTAGGAAGATTTGGACAAAGAACCAAATCCAAACTGATATCCAAGGTTGAGATTGCTATTGTCATTCAACTCTCCTGATTCTAAAATATTTTTCAGTTTGTGTTTTGGTACTGGTTGCTATAACTACCAAAAAAAAAAAAAAAAAAAAAAAAAGAAGAAGAAGAAGAAAGGAAGAAAATAAAAATAAAAAAGAGATACATCTTCATAGATACATTTCAGAGCCCAACCCAGATATGCAGATATTTGATAGAAAAGTAAAGCTACAGGTGTTTGTATGATGCACGAATATTCAACAGTTATCATCTGCTAAAAATGGAGTCAATTATGGCAGCAACAGATTCAACAGTACCTCAAATCTAGAAGTTAAGTTTGAGGTTATGGCAATAAATCTCAATCTTCTCATAGGCTATGAGAGTGTTCTCTCCAATGTTGGAAGTCAGAGAATGTAAAGAGACTGGAGGATGAGCTAATACAAAGAAATCAAAGGTTGTATGCAATGTCAGGAAATTTAGGGTACCAGAAATCATTAAAATAATCCTGCAGGAGCCAGGCTTGGTGGCTCAGCCTGTAATCCCGTGCTTTGGGAGGCTGAGGTGAGTGGATTGCCTGAGCCTGCGGGTTTGAGACCCGCCTGGGCAACTTGGTGAGACCTCATCTCTACAATAAATCAAAAAAAATTATCCGGGCGTGGTAGCGCGCGCCTGTAGTTCCAGCTATTTGGAAGGCTGAGGCGGAAGGATCGCCGGAGCCCAGCAGGTTGAGGCTGCAGTGACCCGGTGCGGCCACTGCACTCCAGTCTGGGTGACAGAGTGAGACTCCAACTCAAAAAAAAAAAAAAAAAAAGAGACAGACACTTCCAGCCTGGGCAACATAGCATGACCTCGCCTCAACAAAAATAAAAAAATTGGCCGGGCGCAGTGGCTCACACCTAAACCCCAGCACTTTGGGAGGCCAAGGTGAGAGGACTTCCTAAGCCTACGGGTTCGAGACCCGCCTGGGCAACTTGGCGAGACCTCATCTCTACAATAAATCCAAAAATCAGCCGGGCGTGGTGTGCGCCTGTAGTTCCAACTACTTGGAAGGCTGAGGCTGAAGGATCACCTGAGCCCAGTAGGTCAAGGCTGTGGTGGCTGTGAGCATGCCACTGCACTCCAGCCTGGGAGACAGAGTGAGACTCCAACCCAAAAAAAAAAAATGAGGGGTCCTCCTGGACAGTCTCTCAGGTCCCTTTAGCTCCGGCCTACATGATGGGTGTCTTTAGGGAAAGATGCAGGCACCTGTGGCCTGGCCAGGCCTGTTGCAACCGAGAGAGGGCAGGCTGGGGCCCGTGTGAGTCCAAGACGTCGGGGGAGGCTAAGGCGGTGGCTGAACGTAGAGGCCCAAGCGAGGGCTGACGCCGTGGGACAGCGCTCCGCTCACCGATGCGCACAGAGTGGGTGACCTCCTGCAGCCGGACCAGCAGGGCGTGCCCGAGCTGGCGCACGCGCTCCAGGTCGTCCTTCATGGAGTAGCTCAGGTCCATCAGGTAGTACAGGTCCACCGGGTAGCCCTCCGCGCGGAGGAAGCGGACCCGGAGCTGCTGGGGCTCCCCTGCGGGGTGGCGGGCGCGGGTCAGCGGAGCGCATCGGACCCCGGCCTGGCGCTCCGCCCGGGCCCGCCGCCCCTCACTCACCCGGCCGCAGCGTGACCCGCACCCGCTGCGGCGCCAGCTGGGTGGCCCCCTCGCCGCGGACGCCCTGGCTGAGCGGCTCGTCCTGCAGCACCTCCTGCCGGCCGCGGGGCTCCTCCAGCTCCTCCCGGGGGCAGCCGCGGGCCAGCAGCTCCTCCCGCCGGGCGCAGCGCCGCGCCTCCGCCTCCCCCGACGCCGTGAAGTTCTGCGCCGCGAGGGGAGGCGCGTCGGGACCCCAGAGCCACCCCGCAAGCCCGGCCACCTCTAACCCCCCACCGCGGCCAAGTCCCTGGGCCCGCTGAGTCCCTCCCCTCTCCGCCCCTTCACGCTGCCCTTGAACTCCGGGCCCTCTCCTCCTTGTCAGAGTCCCACTTCCTATAGCAGTCTCCCTCCCCTCCCCTTATCGCGACTCCCCCTTTCCCCAGCCGCCCACCCTTCCCCTCCCCTAGAGCCACAGACTTCCTGTTGAGATCTCAGAGGCCTGCCGCAAAAATAAAAAAAGAGGGAGCCTTGCCTCCTAGTCCCACCTCCCCTGCGCGCTCAGACCTAAGTGGGAAGGGGTCAGACTCAGACCTACAGTTTCTGGGAAGGGGAAGGATGGGGACAGAAGAGGAGACACCCTCCCCCTCCCCCCCCCCCATGTGTCTGTACCCCTGGACTGGCTAGGAAGCCACAGGGGAAGGAAATGGTTAGAGCGGCATCTCAGCTGGCCCGGGTGCCAGCCCCCGGTCTGGAGATTGGAGGAAGCAGACACAGATCCAGCCCGGGAGGTGCCCAGTTCCAGCCTAGCACCTCTGCCCTCTCTGTTCCCCTCAGACTCAGTCTACTCTTCCTGTCCGCCCAGGTTCACCATGAGCCTTTCTCTCGCCGCCACCCCCCCACCCCCCCACCCCCGTCTCCGGCATCTGGGCATCTGTAGATCTGCCTGTGCTAGTGTGCCCCCAGTTCTGATCTCGGTGCCTGCACTGTTCTAACGCTCCATCTTCCTGTGAGAGACAGCTCTGCCCCTACCCCCACCTAGGGCACCCCTCCTGCTCTGCCATCCATGAGACCCGTCTCTAAAGCATAAACAAGCAACAGCCTTGTTTGCCCAGCCAGGGAGACACCTGCTTCCCAGTATCCTTGGCCACCTAGGTAGTCCTAGTCTTCCCACCCCCTTCCCCAACCTCTTTTCCCCCCTTCAAGCTTTCACCCCTTCCCTTCTACCCTTCTACCCACATAGTATTACACACTCAGGAGCATAGTAACCCACTCCCAAACACAGACTCAGAACCCAATCACACACTTTCTGATGTGAACAGAACTCGGCACCCCATCCCCACCTCAATCCTATATTGAAACCCTAACCCTCAATGTGATGGTATTTGGAGATGGTAGGCAATTAGACTTA
>CAUYQG010001539.1:0-44436 GCA_963574415.1 Tarsius wallacei
GGTAAGGCACAGTGACTCACGCCTGTAGTCCCCAGCACTTTGGGAGGATGAGGTGAGAGGATTGCCTGAGCCCAGGGGTTCCAGACCAGCCTGGGAAACTTGGTGAGACCTCGTCTCTACAAGAAATAGATAAATAAAAAATATTGAATAAAAAAAAAAAACTTTAAGCAATTTTTATGCCACTGCTTTCAAAAAGAAAGGCAAGTAAAAAAAGATATGAGTAAATCAGCAAATCATTGCATGTCTCCACAGGGGCTGAGAGATGGCATGGTGCTGGATCTACAAGTGAAAAAAGGACTCCCAGGAGATATCAAGCGAGGGCCCAATGTGTGTTTGAAAGTTGCAGCCTTGGGAGGAATATCCACCTCCCAGCGCAAGATGTCTCAGTGATCAACACAGCTAAAGCCCCCAAGACTGTAGTTCATCCCAGGCCTAGGAAGCATAGCTCAGAAATAAGACACATGCTTTGAGTGGCCTTTAGGCAGTGTTAGTACACGTATGGCCCTTGGACCAGCACTACTCAAAGCTGGCCAGTCCACAGACTCCTACTGGTCTACACATGAGAGCAGGTTTCTAAGAGGTTTGAAACAATTCAGTCGTTTGTTTTATCTGTTGAAACTTGAGTAAAAACATAGGGCTTCAATTGTCTTATGTGCTCTTTTATTTCTTTTTTCTAGTTATCGGTCACCAACAGATTTGGAGGACATAGGCCTGCCCGGTGCTTCAGAGAACCCGGGAAGCACTGCTCCACTCTCCGTGGCAGCCTCCTCCAGCCTCCTGACTGAAGCTGCACTGTCTTGTATGTGCCATCCACAGAAGGGTCCCACCCAAGGGACAGGGGACAGTCCTGGAAAGCAGCCATCTACTCACCAGCTTACGACAGACGACAAAGGGATCCCAAGAAGGACTGAATCCAGGGAAGACAACAGGAACAAAAGGGCTGCAAATAGGGCCTGGGGCAAGTTACTGACTAGAAAAATACCAAGAGGAGGAAACTTCCAGAACAAAGAATGAACGCCATGCCTCAACAGAGTTCTACCAGAGGAAGCCAGTGTTGTTTACTTTGTTTTTCCTAAGAATAAATGAATGCCAACCCTCTGAAACAGCACCAGCAATCTCCACTAAGTTTTTCACAGGGAAGACATATGAGCCCACCAGCAGCCGGAATCTGGCTCCAGGAGGAAGCAGTAGAGGTAACACACCTCCAAGAAAGAGGACGTCATACACTGATGTGGCTAATTAGTGGATACACCATCTTCTTGGGGAACTCCTGCTCCAGAGGAGATAAAGAATGGCCAAGACTCACAACCAATGACCACAATCCATGGCTGATGACTCACCAGGGAACACATGGATACAATCAGAACACCCTACAAAAACCATACTTCACTAGGCACAAGGAAGATTGTCTAAAAAACTGGAGAAAAAAAAAGAAACTAAGGAGGCTTAGAAATTATTTATTAGGAATATTTTCATCTCTCCTTCCAAGTGAAAATAAAAATGCAGCTATGTGAAATGGACAGGTGGGCTTGCAGGTATCAGCAAACAAGACTGCGGGTGGGGGAGGGGTGGGCATGAGGTACAATACAAAGGCTGCAGCAAAGGACAAAGCTTTCAATTTGCCTTGATGCCATTTTCATTGGTCACCCTAGTGACAAACAAGAAGCTGTACTGCCTCTGAGAATTAGATTGTTTCTCATGAAAGAACTGGTCAATGGCAAGAAAGAAAGGGGTAACTGCATTCTCCCAGGATGCCATGTCCCAGTAAAGTTTCTACAGGTAAGGAGAGATCTGAACAGCCAAAGGCTGGTGCTTGTAAAGAGGAACCAGGGGTAGCCAAGAGAGGAAAGAGAGGGAGACCCATTCCATTAGACATTGCTACAAAGAGTCCTCAAGGGGAGACGATGGTTGTGGCTTAGACTCCATGTGAACACAAGTAAAAGGAAGAAACAGCCTGGCAGGAGATGTACTCTAGAGGCAGAATTGACAGGATTAGAAAATGGATTTGTATGGGACATATAAAACAATAAAAATAAAAATAAACAAGAACGACTATGACATCTCTAGTTTGATAATTAGGTTGACTAGTGGTCTCATTTACTGAGATTGGGCAGTTTTGTTGTAAAAAGGGAAAGAGAAATGAAGGGCTCTGTTTTGCATCTGCTTAGTCTAGATGCCTACAAGACACTGAGCAGATCAGCTGGGTAATCAGACAAGAGGTCCTGGCTCTAAACATGGATGTAGAAAGCACTGACACAATCAGAGTATAGTTGAAACCACCTAAGGAAAGAGTACAGACAGATCAAGAAAAATGCCCAGAACCAAGCAAATTCATAAAACATATTGGCAAGGTAGGATGTTTCCCAACAGTGTGACCAAGACAAGAAGGGATTTGTAAGAGTTGATCTTCTTGTGGCATGCTCTTATAAGCACACTATGCTTTGTTGTCACTATGCTTGGGTTTTGCATGTAGTTTGCATGTATATGTGCATACATATGTACAGTAAAGAGCTATTGTTTATGTCCCCTACTAGCCTGTGTAAACCTGGTATGGGTACAGATGGTGCCTGACTCACCAGTGTATCACTAGTACCTAGCACAGTACCTTTCACCAAGTAGATACTTGGTAATTTTTTTATTGGATGAATGAATAAATAAATGAATATAACATGAAAAATTTTTGAAGAAAGGGGATGTTTAGCCCCAGGGAGATATGATGGTTGACTTCAAATAACTGAGTGGATGTTCTGTAGAAAAGAAAGTAGACTAATTTGGTAAGGTTCCAGATGGCAGACTTAAGACCAATGGGCAGAGGCAGAATTGAACTCCAGGTAAGGAAGACCTTTGTTAGCTGAAGATGAATGACAAGTTCGATGCGTCACCTTACAAAAGGAGTCTGGCTGTCCCCCAGATGGTCTATAACCCAAACCCCTTCTAATAATACGACACTGTGCTTTCTGACACTTAAGGTTCCCACATGCCAGTCCTCTTCCGTTTCTGCCCATCCAGAGGCTAGAACCCACACAACTCTGCAAAGAAAGGGTACGGTGTACCTCCAAAGGGCTCTAGGACTCTTTCTTCAGCTGCATTGGGGTGCAGGAATTGGTAATAACAAGAAAAGTGGAGGAAGGAAAGACCGTGTCAAAGCAGATGGTGAGCCTTCCAAGGCACAGGTCTGTCTATGAGTCTATGTATAAAATGGATTTGCTCAGGTGATCAACACCTATGGCAGATTTTCTTTTCATCATTAATGGGGATTCAAAATGTCTAAGTCTGACAACTAAACAGCCATGCAAAATGGAAACATTTGAAATCCCACTTTTGCATATTAAAAGAAAAGATCTAATTTTTATCCATAAAACACAAGCATTTGACAGATGAAACATTACGGAAATACCATCTCACTTCTCCTCCTCCTCCTCTTCCTTCACTGACTCATCAGTTCTATCATAAAAAGTCCACAGACAACAGCGGCCTTAACCTTTCCGAGTCTGGATTCAGAGAGTGTAGCTCGCTTAAATCTTTTCCAGGTTGCTGGACACCATCTGCAAAGTCATTCTCACTCAAGACCATTAATCACATGAATTGCTTTTATAAAGAGCACAAGAAAAAAAAAGTAACCCCTCTGTTTTGGAGGCTGTTTTATGGGAAAGTTGCCAGATATCTAAAAAATACATACAAAAATCTAAATTCTTTAGGCTGCAGCAGAAAACTCTTGAATGAAACGTGAGCATTTTCCTGGTGCCTTCCCTCACTTTTAAAAAAGATAGGGTGTGCCAATAGGCTTCTAAAACCTGACTAAGTTGACATTCCTTGGGGGCAGTGATTTGATTCTGTCAAAGCACACAGGCTTTGATGTCTTGGAAGAAAGGTAAAACACCTTGCAGTACCCAGAAACTGTGCTAGAAAGGTCTAGAATTCAGCACTGGCCTCCTATATTGGTTGGAACAACCCCCTTGATAAGATGCCTTGTTTCTTCATGTGAGAGTTGAGGCAAGTCCTTCCCAGAGAATATTCCGTGACCCTACTCAGCAGGCTCCTGCAGTGGCCCGGGAAGGTCTTGCTAATGAGGCCCCACCTGCACTCTGTACTGTGGTCTCTCCAAGCAGCGCCTACCTTTCAAAAAGAAGAAGGAAAGGGTATTTACGCATGGCCTTACCTGTTTTTCCTGCTCCACTCTCACCAGTGATGAGAATACATTGGTCTTTATCTTGATCTCGTAGGGACCTGTACGCTTCATCAGACAGGGCAAAGCTGCAGAGGGGCAATGGAAAAAAAGTCCTTAGAATAGAGCTTATTAGCATGAGCTTATCCGATGAACTTACCAGATAGAACATTATCAGATGGCCCTTAAAGGGCCACTCCAACATACATTGGATAGCAAGCTGAGAGGGCACATTTTTACTTCCTTCAGATTCTTCAAATAAATCAATAAATAAGCCCATCCATTGTGGTTCATGTTATCTTTTTCCATACACTCACTATTAACCAAAATGGTACTGATTTATAGTACTCTAAGATTCACTTTTTTCAACCTCTTTGGATTAAAATCTTAGTAAATCAGAAAACCAAGGAGGAAATGTTACATCTCACATCCACAACTGAATAACGTTGGGATTTTTTAGGATAATTCACTGCAGTTACAATACAATAAGAAAAAAAATATTTTGAAACATTAGAAAAACGCCATCAAATACCAAATAGCTGATGTTACCACATGAAGCTACACAGGCAGAACTACCACCGTTAGACAAGACTGAAACGCCAAGATCCACCAGAGACAACATGGTACTTCCTGTTGATTTTGCCAGGGTTCCTGTCCAGTTCTGTGCCTCACCCTACCATGGGATGACAAAGGGACACAATCAAGCAAGGCCAGGCCAATTCTCCCGTCGACTTTCCCCTCCTCAAAATTTACTAATAGGGGAAATGTTGCCGCTTCTAGCTAGCTGAAAAATAGTTCTGATGATATGATAATGTATTTAAAATAGGTAAAGTCCCCCCTCTAATTCATGTATTAACAAGTACTTATTGAGAGTCCACTATGTGTCAAGAACAAGCTGGAAAGGCAGAGAGAATTCATACTCAGCCCTTTCTTTCATGAGGTCTCCATCAAAAGCAGAGGAGAAAGATACAAAGAGAAAATGGAACACAACACATTAAACCCAATGATGAAGATACGTGCAAAACGTTGCAGAAGAGGCCAGAAACATTCGTTCATGCCTATAATCACGGCACTCTGGGAGGGTGAGGCAGGAGGACTGCCTGGGTCCAAGAGTTCGAGACCTGCCTGGGCAACATAGCGGGACCTCGTCTTCACAAAAAAAATTTTTTAAATGAGTTGTGCGTGGTGGCACAAACCTGTAGTCCCAGCTACTCACGAGGCTGAGATGGAAGTGTCACCTGAGCCTAGGGGGTCAGGGTTGCAGTGAGTCGTAATTGTGCCACTGCATTCCATCCTGGGCAACAGGGTGAGACCCTAACTCAGGAAAAACAAACAAACAGAAAAAAACACTGCAGAACAAGACAGTGACCTCAATGGGGTGGAGATTGGACTTGGAGAATCTTTAAGAGGTGGAAGTTCAGCCCTCAAGAGTTTCTTAGCAAGACAAATGATTTTTAGGCGAAAATAAAGGCCAAAACATCACAGAGGTAGGCTGAGGAGTTCTAAAGAGTCCCACCCTAGCTGGAAGGCAAAGTACAAGGAAGAGAGGATGAGAGACAAGAAAGGGAGAAAGACGGCGATTCCAGGTAGAGGACAGAGCTCATGGGAGTCTCCCTGCAAGACTGTAAACAGGGAGCAGCAAAGACAGCAACACTCATCAAGTATCAGAATGTCCCCAAGTGCTTTATGCTTAGACATTTCAGATCTCACAACAAGATCTGCACAAAGCAAGGACATGCCTTGCTTTGTAACACAGTGGAGCCAGAACTGCCCCCTGCTCCAGGCCACAGGCACACAGCGTCTCTAAGTTTTAGACAGGCCACAGGCTACGGATGACTGCAGAAGAGAACATCTGGAGGCAGGAAGACAGGGGAAGGCCTAGAATATACAAGGAGAGTGCAAATGGGGCTGACCAGTCCACAGCAGGCAAGGCTTCCCTTCAGAAGGCCCGTGGGGCTGTTCATACTGACAATTCACCGAAGACGACGTGTGAATACGTATGAATACGAGGATTCACAATCAGGCTCCTCCATATAGCTTTGCAAAGTATGTGTCAGCCTCCTAAAGAAACACGGTCTTGAGCAGTGGCACAGGAAGCCCACAGTGCCATTCTCGGGGGAGGCACAACTAGAACTCAGAAATCCTATGGGCCATGTTCTTCCCCTCTCATCACGTTCCTTCACGGATCTTTCAGCAAATCTTATCTTCCAGCTGGGCTACTGTGAGCCCCTTCAGGACCCTGCATGCAAATCCTCTAAGCACATTTGTGGAATGAAGGCTTGCATAAAAGAAAAAGAAAGAAATAAAAAAAAAAAAAAAACGAGAAAGGTACCTGGCACCAGGGTCTTTTTCAAGGATCAGGTTGCTCCAGCTGGTTTTTTTTGCACCATGTTCCCTGACCTCTTTCTGCCCCTCAGAACCCTTTCAGCCACTCTCCACATGACCAAAGCCTTCCTTGCTCAAGGCCCCCAGCCTGTGGCCTCAGCTTTCTCTGGTGTTCTCGGTTTCTCCACCCCACCCCCAACCCATGCATCCCTGCACAACAGGGATGGTGGAAAAAGAGCAAATGCGACTAGATGCGGCTCCCTGGGTCACAGAGCTACAACTCAAGTAGGTGACCTTGAGCAAGGCATCAGCCCTGTGGAACTTGGGTTTCTTCATTTACAAAGTGGGGGGTACAGCCACAATACTTCAGAAAGCTAGATAAAAACATAGGAAGGTGCTGTGGAAGCTACAATGCCCTGAACAAATATCAGAAGGTCTTCCTGTATTACAATTTGTTATGGACACATCTTACCCCCTTCGAGAGCACAAGCTCTTTTAGGGCAGAGCCATTCTATCTAACTCAGCTCTGTGCCATCCACAGAGCCATGAACATGAAAGGTAACAAATACCAAGTCATCCCTGAGTGGATGAATGAATGAATGAATCTTTCTCAAAGCAATGGCGAAGTCACTACTGGAGTGAGCTCCATGAAGAAGGAGAACATTGGGAAATTACTTTCTCCTAAGACCTTCATGCAGGGAAACCTGGCTTAGATTGTTTTTTTATTAACCTTCCTTCCTTCTCCCACTCCTCCAGGCTCCAGACGATGGTTCCGAGATGCCACATTCTTTATCATTGGCAAGAAATGCAGAAAAACGTGTTACAGCAAGTACAAAGGAAGATTCCCATTCACACATACTCACTGAACTCTTTACAGATTATTTAATACAGGTCACTTTTCCATGCCCCAGGACTGCAATCTAGCATTATATTTATACTACCACTAGATCCAAAAGAATGCAAAAATTACTTCAAACATGAATAAACATACATGAAGCACATACACACACATACATGCACACATGAAAGGCTTTGTGAGTGTACCAAATAAAACCCTTTGTCGTGGGTTTATCTCAAGCCAAAAATACCTACGGTGAATGTTTATTTTTTCATCTCTGTCCAGATTCAAATACTTACCTGCTGCCTCCAAAGGCAAGGCCTGATTCATCTAAGGAAGAGTATAATTTTAATATAAGATAAATGCCAACTGGGCTGGGTGTGGTGGCTCACTTCTGTAATCCCAGAACTTTGGAGGCCGAAGCAGGAGGATTGCTTGAGCCCAGGAGTTTGAGGCCAGTCTGGACAACATAGTGAGACCTTGTCTCTACAAAAAATTTAAAAATTAGCCAGGTGTGGTGGTATACACCTTTAGTCCCAGCTATTCTGGAGGCTGAGGCAGAAGAATTGCTCTGAGCCCAGAAAGTAGAGGCTGCAATGATCCATGATTGTGTCACTGCACTCCAGCCTGGGTGACAGAGTAAGACCTCCAACTCAAAAAAAAAAAAAAAAAAGATTAAGGCTAAATGCGATATTTATTCTTTCAGGACTCTAGAGAGCCACTGATTTCAGATCGACGTGAACATTCACCAGCTAAAATACTTAAACACTAGAAAAACTGACTTGTCCAACTGACACACACATCTCAAATACTGTATAAAAGTCATCATACTTCTTTCTTATCAACACAGATCGTGACTTTACTTTCTTTAAAAGACACAAAGGAAGGCCTGGAAGAACACCAGTCCCCCTCCCCCCGCCCCCGCCCCGATCTTTCTCCTCTTCCTTGCAGCTAACATGAGCACAACCCATCACCAGCGCCAACATTTATAACCATAAACTAAAACCACATGCCCGTCTTCTGAGCCACTCTGTAATTAAGAACGCTAAATACATCTCTAGAGAAGGTTTTAGTTAGAAACCGTTGTGACCATATGCTTTGCGTTATTTTGTGACCATGTCAGCATTGTTAATTGCCATACACAGAAACGAGCATCTAATTATAATATAATGACCATAACGTAAGAGGTAAGTGTGGTTTTTGTCCCACCACATCAAGAGTCCAGTTTTATCCACTTCTGTCCTCTCGTTAGGCTCTAAGAATAGAGACAGTCTGCCGTGTAAATGCTGAGTCCCCTTCGCTTCCAGATAGGATACATGGCTGTTCCCTTTTTTATTTTCAGTCAAGGTCTCATTCTGTCATTCAGGCTGGAGTGCAGAGACAATCGTGGCTCACCATAGCCTCAATCTCCTGTGCTCAGATGATCTTCCTGCCCCAACCTCCCAAGTACGTGGTACTACAGGCACACGCCACGATGTCTGGCTATTTTTTTAAAGTTATTTGTAAATACAGGGTCTTGCTAATGTTGCCCAGGCTGGTCTCGAACACTTGGGTTCAAACAATCCTCCTCCCTCGGCCTCCCGGTGCTCAGACATCGTGCCTGGCCGTGGCTGTTCTTTGAGAGCCCAACTTTCCCAGGTACTAAGTATGCTTCCTAACAGCTGTAGCTATCCCTTTACCGTTTCAGAAATTTGGTTTGGAGCCCCTCTGTTACCTTCTGTCAGGATGGAATGACGGGTTGTATGTTCACCATTGTCTAGTTAGTATTTATACTCCACTCCCATCTTATTTCTGCTCAGAGTGTTAATCAGTGGCTCGGAAAGCAGCTTCGCAGCCACTGGGGCGGTGGCTGGATGTCTTTTCCCAAAACTCCAAGCTCTCCACCCTGCCATTTCCTTTCTAAGTTTGTTTCAACCGCAAAGCAGAAAAGATGTTGTGACACTCAAATACGAATAAAGCTTAGGGTCTTCCCAAAAAGGTCCCGTGTTTCTCTACAGCTCTTCCCTAATGAGTAACTTGAGAAATTGTTCTCCAAAGACAGGCAAATCCATTCTGAGGACTTGGAGTTAGTCCTCTCCATCAGAAAAGTGTTTAACCAAGCAAAATGTGTCTCAGGAAATGTTCCTGAACCTGGATCAGTGTTTCTGCTTTCTGATGTCAAGCCTTTTTCTTCCAAAGCTCCCCAAAATGGCATTCCCTTTCATTTAATCCTGAGTCCTAGAATATTTTCAAATCATACCAGGGAAATTCCCCTTCTGAACTGAACCCTCTTAAAATAGCTCAGTCTCAAAATTCCCACCTACAATGGAGATGTACAAATCTCAACTATTTATTTTCCTTTCTAGCTCTGGTTTGGCCCTAAAAACTGGGTGTTTCTAAACTAAGAAAAAAAATTGTTGTTTTTTTAAATGTCTAACCTCCAAGTACTTCACCAAATCTAACTTCATATGGATTCCAATCAAGGTTGAGTTAGTCCACAAGAAGGATGTGGAAGCGAAGGAAAAGAAGAAAGAAAATTCTGTGGGGTATGTTTTGCACAGTAATCTTGAGTTTTTCTAACTTTGTTTTTTAAGGAGAGGCACTATATTGGTCTTCTTTGTAAAATATTATTGTAGATATCTGTACATCGATAACTGTCTCCTATTCTTCATTCAGAAACATGCGCCTACTTGGAAAATATCACCTTGTTAAGTTATACCCTCCCACCAGACATTCACACCTTAAGGGAAAACTTCAGGGAAAATAAGTCTTTTTTTTTTTTAATTTTTAATTTTAAAGATGTAGGGTACAATTCAGGGTTAGGTATACAAATGGTAATTGCACAGGTAACGTTTGGGCCTCACTTTGGTTGCCACTACACCTGGTTTGAGATCAGGTACCCTTATTGATGTTATATGCCCGCCCCCCTCACTTGGCATTCCCATGATTGTCAATCCCTTTCTTATAGTCTTATGATCATTATTCAGGGTCCGCTTTTGTGTGAGAACATGTGGTACTCAGTTCTTTGTTTCTGTGACAGATCACTGAGTATTATAGACTATAAGTCCATCCAAGTTGCTGCAAAGTTCATAATTTTGCCCTTCCTTATGGCTGTGTAATATTCCATTGTGTATATGTACCACATTTTTTTTAAACCAGTTCACTTTTGATGGGCATCATAGTTGGTTCCATGTTTTTGCTGTTGTGAAAATAAGTCTTGATAGTTATTTGTACACTTTACTGCAGCCGTGTCTTATGGCAGCACAAGCATGATAAACTAACTTATCTACACAGTTGCCCCTCATAGCCACAACACAGGCAAACTGTCCTAACAATCCAAGCCTCAGAGCAAGAGAAGACAGAACACAAAAGAAAGCCTTTCTCCAAAATAAACAGCAGCGGGCAATATGCAGCAAAAAGGAAAGAATGTGGAAACAAACATCAAGGATGGGCTTAGGGGGAGATAGATAAACAGACATAAAGGGTTGGGAGGTTTCTCCAGTTCACATAAAATAGGACAAGATTAACCCTATATGGATTCTGAGAAGAATGTATCTTATAATCCCTAGAACAACCACTAACTTCATAAACACAAAGAACATACCAAAAAAACTAAAAGAGAAATTGAATTATAAAAATAAAATAAATTCAAAAAATCCAAAAGCAGACAGGAAAACAGGGGAAAAATAGAGGGAACAAACGGAAAAATAAACAGCTTAATGGCAAACTAAAATCCAACCATATCAATAATTACATTAAATGTTAATGGACAAAATACTCCAGTTAAAAAGCTGGTAATATTAGAATGGATGCAAAAGCAAAACTCAACTATATGTACCTACAGGATTCACACTTAAAATATAAAGTTATAGATGCACTGAAAGGAAATTAGATGGGAAAAGACATATGCAAAGTCAATTGGTCAAAAAAATTCATCATTTTTTTATACATCTAAACTCAAAGAAGTCCCTAATTGCCACCTCAATAAAAGAAAAATGCAACGCCAAGGAATGAGATATGGCAGAGGGCAGGTGAGAATTACCCTAAAAATGAGCTATAATCATTTTTATAAGAATGCTTTATCAATATTTAATGTTCTAATTTCATTTACATTCTTATATCCTACATATAAGTAGCCACGAAGCTTTCTTTTGGCTACATAACTGAAAAAGGCTTGTTTCCATTGGCTACAAAACAAAAATAATATCAGGATAAATCATTTTAAGGTGACAACTGTTCTGGAATGGCAATAGTATGGCATTCAAAGCTCAAAAGTCGCCCTTTAAAATAGGATATGATGAACATGCATGAAAAGTTTCTTCTCCCTTTAGAATTACACCAGGTCCTGTGGTATTTTTGTGAAATTTCATAGATTTCCTGGGTCAGGCTCAACATACCCAGATTTTCCATTTTTAATGGGTCACTCGAAATATATTTTAATCTTGACAGTCAACCACTAATGGGGCAGTATCTGAATGGATGAATAGATCATATTTTACTGGGTGAGGATATCTTCTGTGCCAAGTATCTGAATGTTATGTGTCTATCAAACGGTTCACATGTACTATACTGTTTTAAGAAATGATAGGAATCCCTGTGTAATTAGACAAGAAGTTCCTTTACTTCAACATTAGAATTAATAAGCAAAGCTCTTTATTTCAAAAGTCCACGTGCTAGTTACAGAACACAACCCAAAACTTAAACTATTTTCAAGACTGAGAAATTTTACTTGTAATAAGGAAGCTTAGGAATTAGCCAGGCACAGTGGTTCACACCTGTAGTCCTAGCTACTCAGGAGCCTGAGGTGGAAGGATCGCCTGGGTCCAGGAGATCAAGGCTGCAGTGAGCTGCGATTGTGCCACTGTACTCCAGCCTGGGTGACAGAGTGAGACATCGACTTAAAAAAAAAGAGGAGGCTTGGAGTACACCCAGATTCTTTCAAGTGATGGGCCTGACCGTTATTGAATCATAATGGAGACCCTCACATTTGCCCAAGCCAGGGCCAGCTTGTCAAGAGTCACTCATCAGAATAAGCACTTTTCCTTTACCGGATTGGTAAGAATGTGAGCTGGGCCAAGGAGGAACTCTTTTTCAAAGGTAGATTTCAACAGCCAGGTACTGGAGTTGCACATTAGGAAGCCGATAAGAGATTTAGAGAGACTAAATTATTCCAGGAAGGAAAAGGACTGGACTTGAGATCTAAAAGCAGTGTGGAGGAAACATCTGCCTCCAGGGCCTGGAATTCAGTAGCAATCCCTTGTGCCCCTAAGAACTTCCTTCTGGAACTTGCTTCAAAGGAAATAGTGCCCAGAAATGCCCTAGACACAAAACAAACCACCACAGGGAAAGTCCATCACAGAGGGGCATCCCGCTTGGGCCTGGCAGGAAGTCACAAACAAAGAGGTCAATTCCACTTCTTTATCTCTCCTTGCTACCTTAGGGTCTTATCTCACAGGTTAATGGACTGTGGAGGCTGCTCCTGCCCTGACTTAATCCCTTAATCCCTAAAACAGAAGAGCATGTTGAAGCGGGACAGGTCACCCCCAAGAGCAGGGCTCACAAGGAGTTCATGACACCCATGGAGTAAGAGACATTCTACTCACTGGGAGGGCTCCAAGGACCATGATTAGGAGAATCTGTGTTCTAGGAGCGTAAAACCTCACAGGAAAGACACTTCAGTCCTCGCCAAAAGAGAGGGCTAGGAGAAGGTCATAAGTTTATCAGCCAACTCCTAAAGACATTCAGAAAAGAAAAAATGATCATTACTGAAAGAAACTTTGTCATGGAAAGCTGCACACACTGAATCCCAAGGTATATGCAAAAACAGAGGATGGGAGGAAGCCAAGAGCAAGGAGGAAATTATGTTATTTCCCCTGTCCAGAAGTTAACAAAATACACCTGATTTGGGGAAGAGAACAAGTAGACAATTGGGGCTCTTAATTAAAATTCAATAAGCCTTAAAGTATTTTTAGTATCCTCTTTTAACAAAAGAATTCGAATGATTTTTCATTACCCAACTCTCATTAAAACAAGTACAGAGTTATGATTAACAATAGCCTTTCCAGCTCAAGATACCTACAATTTAAACAAACTCTCATCACAGCCTTCCCACGCTTTTTGGCAAAATGGCTTATTTCAACTAATTGTGTGGTTAATTTCTTTCTGACCTTATTGGAGGCAACTAAGTCGTGGAAACACTTATCCCAAGATAAGTTACTCCAAAGACCTTCCTAAACACTTAGAACTTACCGCTCAACTTAATGTTGCACTCATTAAAGTAATGAGAACAATTTCAAGTTCTCAAAATGCGAACTGATTTTTCAGACAGGTGCTTCCCACTGATTTAAAGCCTGAAAAAGCACCTCACATGCCACTTTCTGTCTTTTTCTTTGTCTAACTTTGAACACGTATTCTGCTCTATGGTACTGCACATCCACATCCCAAGTGGTTACACTGCTGAGTCAACATTCATGTGTAAGACACTCAGCCTTACCTAGCTCTGCTGGTCCCCGGTGCCCACACTGTGCTGGGGACCCAGCACGGCACCACGTCCTGGAGAAAGTCAGAGGATTCTCACTGTGGTTATCATGGAAGACACTGGGTGGAGATGGCATTTGACCTGAACTCCAAGTTCATAAGCACACATGAGAAGGAGTAGGCCATAGTGAAAGGTTATTAACAATCCACTTCCTTCAGCTTTGGTTTGTGCTTCAAGCCTCACAAGGCTTTGCAGAGGACTGTTTAGAAGGCACCCCGGTACAGTGGCGAAAGGTCAGCAAGCACTCAATAAAGGGCTCAAAGGCCAGCTGTGGCTTTATTTGTGGACGTTCCTTATAGAACCAAGGTCACAAATCTATTCAGGTTTGGGAGAGCCAGATCTGTAGCCATTTCATAGAGCGGCTGCCAAAAATTTTATTAAATCAACCAATACTAATGACACACCTGATCTAAGCAGACACACGCACATAAAAAGACCGCCATGCATGCACCACAGAATGTCTGGGTTTGCCTATGTTATTGTGGAGAAAGGAAAGCAAACTGGTTGGGTCTTCCTGCTTAATAGCGACATTCATATCCTTATACTCTCAAGGAGGAAACGTTCTGAAAATAGTTTTAAGGGAACGCAGTACTCACAAAGTCAAAACACATTTTATGCGTGAGGGGAGTGTCAGGCAGAGGAATATGGGTACTTGGTTTAGAGCAGGGGCATCTGACCTTTTGTCTTCCCTGGACTGCACTGAGTGCAGAGGAATTGTGTGGGGTGGCACATAAATTATATAATAAAGATGGTGTATACATAATAAGATTTCTTATTTAAAATAATTTTTACTATAAAGTTTAGAAAAATGAGAACAATATAAAACTAGTGGGAAATTTGACCTTGTTTTTGTAAAACGAATCTATCAGTGTCGGGTTCAGTGGAAGTGGCCACGATTCCTAGTGTATTCTCAACCTACTCATCAGAAATGTGTGTTCGAATTTTGCTCTTCTTGCGCTTCATAACTGAAAACACCTGCTCACAAATGTATGTGCTGCCAAAAAGCGATGTCATGAATAAGGTATGACTGCGAACTTCAAAAATGGAACTATGCATGGGGTCATGAAGAAAATAAACGCTAAAAAACACATAGCGTTAAAAGATTTTGCGAGGCCACATTACTAGCTGTTCTGGGCCGCATGCAGCCTGCAGGCCACAGGCTGGACGATGCCTGGTTTAGACACTCATGTTCTATCTAACTAGACATAATTCAGTCATATGAGAATAAGTCATTTGGTCTATGTCAGTTGTTGAAAATAACAACAAACTTTCCTTAAAGCATGTGTGGAACACTGGGACCAGAAAAAAATTTTCTGAATTAAAATGTTGGTTTTCTTCTCTCCTCCTGGCACCCAGTACTGTCCCAATCCACTCCTTACTTTCCATCACCAGCTTGGACTGCCTTACACAAGTTCCTTATTTCTGGCCTTCAGTTACCTCTTCATGGAGTTTCCTTTTTTATTTATTTATTTATTTTTGAGTTGAAGTCTCACTCTGTTACCCAGGCTGGAGTGCAGTGGCCGCTCCCGGCCACCGCAGCCTCGACCTGCTAGGCTCCCGCGATCCTTCCGCCTCAGCCTTCCAAGTAGCTGGAACTACAGGCGTGCACGGAGTTTCCTTTTTTAAAAAAATTCAGTAGGAATCTCACTTTGTTGCCCAGGTTGGAGTGTAGTAGCATGCTCACGGCCACCGCTGCCTCTACCTGCTGGCCTCTACCTCAGGCAATCCTTCTGCCTCAGCCTTCCAAGTAGCTGGAACTATAGGCACGTGTCACTATGCCCGCTAATTTTGATTACTTGTAGAGACAAGGTTTCACCTAGTTGTCCAGGCTGGTCTCGAACACCTGGACTTAGGCAATCCTCTCACCTCCACCTCCCAAAGTGCTAGGATTGCAGGTGTGAGACACCAGCCGGCCATCTTCATGGAGTTCTCTATCCAAGTAAGACACTTTCAAAAGCCCTCTTGATACAATGCTATCAAATAGTCTTTTTTAGTCCTTCCCCATTCCTAATCTTGTCCCTCTTGCCACCAGATTTAACCTCCTGCTGTTAAACATTTCTATAACACATGCGTTAGAATGCAAAACAAAGTTTTATCAGTTCTGGCCCCCAACACTATGGTTCTAAGGGGCACTCTGATTTTAAGTAGAACGTATTTATTTTACTTAGGCACCAAAGAGACGTCTTAGCAGCAGGTCCAAGGATTTTCTAAGCAGTCTTGACTGAAGTGACCTTCATGTAGTCCAGAGGCGCCCTTTCCCCCACACCTAGAGTTTACAATGCACATATTCAGATAAGGTTTGCAAATTCAGGACCCGGAGAAAATGCAGAAACCCTTCCTCAAGATCCCCAAAGAGGAAACAAATAAATTCATTATGACATAGCCCAATTCATGTCTTCATTTTCAAAAAGAAAATTAGTGAGTCTATGATTCAGACTATCAAAACAGAAGCCCCCTGGAGAATGAGCAGGCTCAGGCTTCAACTGACAGCCAGCTTTCTCTGAGAGGACCCAGTGTCCAGTATGACTTCTCCTTCTGTGACTGTCTTCCAGATGGTTGTCGGTCCTCTTCCCTCCCTTTCCCCTGGCCACCACCCTAAGGAAGGAGTTTCAACAATAAGATAGGGAAAGCTCAGGGTATCAGATCTGCTGTGCACATTCTTTGCTTACTATTGTTTATGGGTTTTTTTTTTAAGAAATGCTAAAATGTCTACATATCAGAAATGCCTTCAGAGTTG
This sequence comes from Tarsius wallacei, assembly GCA_963574415.1. Lineage (NCBI taxonomy): Eukaryota > Metazoa > Chordata > Mammalia > Primates > Tarsiidae > Tarsius > Tarsius wallacei. The sequence continues at coordinate 16,583 of CAUYQG010001539.1, forward strand.
TCAAATAAGCACAGTTAAACACAGCCTGGCAGTCCCTCCCTCCCTTGGAGCTATCCTGACAGTAAGCAGGTCAAGCCCTCCCTCCCAAGTCCACAGTTTCCTGGGCTCCCCACCACCTTCGGGCTGAAGCTGGCCTGGAACTCTAGACAGGATTAAAAGATGCCTTAAGCCATCTGACTGTTGGGATTTAACCTTGACAGGCAGAAAGTGCCCTGACACAGTCAGGTTCAAGCACTCCTGTGAACACAGCTCCAGAAGGAAGTCAAAAACACAGCACTCAGAAGGGTCTTAAAGTCCTGTTGACATGTCTAAAAAGTGGCCACGAGAAAACGACCATGACAAAACATCACATTCAGACAACATAGGTATTCGAGAGAAACGCTTGGATCTGAAAGTGAGAAGTGAGCATTTATTGCCACACATAGTAAATGTCAGGGGGAAAACGTCATCTGATAAAAGACTTTGGCCTTAAAGACCACTAAACTTTGAGAAACAACTTAACCACATAAACCAACGCTAATAATTTAAGAATAAAGAAAGTCCCAGAAGCTGAAGCTAGTGATAATCCTCCCAGGACAGCAGAGTAGGGGCCAGAGACCTTGCATGAGAACAGAGACTTTGCCTCAGGGTGCTCTGGAGACAGGCATCAGGTCCTAGGGAGTTTTGCGCAGGACCTACGCATGTTTTTATCACACACACACACAAAGTCTCCATCCAGGCTTATATCTTCAATACAAAAACTTCCTTTACCCACACTGATTTCTGGTTCCCCAGAGAGGTCAAAACCAGGCTAGATTCCTTCCCACAGAACCCACTGATGTGACCACAAAGCAGGCAGGGCCCTTCCCTGGCGCTGGCCTGCCATCCTTCCCAGTTCGAGTTCCACAAAATCTCATTTTTACATCTGTGAGGGGGAACTGAAAAAAAAAAACCAAAACCAGAATTATTTTTTGAAGGATGGGCCCCTTGTAGTACAGGCTTCCCCCACTGCATAAGTGTTCTAGGAACCCATCGGCATCAGAGTACCAGCTAGCATTGTTGTGACAGACTGTGTTTGGCTTTAGAGAATTTTTTTTGGAAAGCCTTTCAACACATTTCCCATTTCTTTCTCTCCCCCCCCCTTTTTTTTTTTTGAGTAGGAGTCTCACTCTGTCACCCAGGCTGAAGTGCAGTGGCACACTAACGGCCACCGCAGCCTCAACCCGCTGGGTTCCGGGATCCTTTTGCCTTAGCCTTCCAAGTAGCTGCAACTATAGGCAAGCGCCACCATGCCTGGCTAAGTTTTTGATTTATTGTAGAGATGAAGTCTCATCAAGTTGCCCAGACTAGTCTCAAACCCATGGGCTCAGGCAATCCTCTCACCTAGGCCTCCCAAAGTGCTGGAATTATAGGCATGAGGGGAGGGGAGGGGAGGGGAGGAAAGAAAGGGAAGAAAGGGAGGAAGGGAGGGAGGGGGAGAGAGAGAGAAGAAGAGAGGAAGGAAGGAAGGAAGGAAGGAAGGAAGGAAGGAAGGAAGGAAGGAAAAAAGGAAAAGGAAAAGGGTCAGAAAGTGGTACATTTGCACTAGTAACACTGATGCCCTTGCGAGCTCCTGAACTAGGGAGCAGAGGCAGTTAGTCATCCTCTGAGGAACACGCTGTCCCCACCCTTCCCACAGTCCCTGGAGGACATGCCCTGTCTTCTCCAAAAACTGTGTGGCCCTTTCTCCAGTCCCCCTGGAGCAAAGCATGTCATTTATCCTCATTTCCTTCTTGAGTTCTGTAGCCCGTATTTCTCGGCTGCCTACTCTCACCAGCAACTGTGCCCGGCATGGGGCTGCAGGGGAGCACGAAGAAGAAAACATGGCCAACCTGTCCTCCAGACACTCAGGTCCCGGACTCTCCTCCATCATGCCTCCTCGGAGCTCCCAAGGGCTGCCCAGCACCGTCAGTCCCCTTGGCCTCCCGCAGCAAAAGACCTCCACCCCCGAAGAAGGACTTGCGTTTCAGCGTGCCAGACGTATGTTCAAAACATAATTCAGGTTCAAATGTCCTCTGCCACTTAGTGACACAGGAAGTAACTACATAAAATTCACAACTCTATTTTCCGCGAGCAAGGTCTGGGGAGTGTTGTTCAGGACGACATCCTTTGCACTGGACGTTCCCCAAAAGAAATCTCTTCTAAACCTAACTCTGCTTCTTTTGAGCAAAACATACACTTTGTTCTCATATGCAAAAATAATTTTGTAACTTCTCATATTTCCTGTTTTGTTCTGACTACCAGGAAATGAAAGGCTCTGCACCAAGAAAATCACTGAGACTTGCAGAGGTGGGATACCCGAAATTTTGTCAGATGCATAAACAATAAACCTTCAAAGACTCCACACGTTAAATCTTTCTAACTTAGATCACTAGGACACTGTCTAGAAAAGCCGTACTGACAATTTTCTGCTCCTTACCCATGTCCTGCCACTGAGATCTGACACATTGGTGAATCCAATCAATTCAGTGACGAGTCCAAGCTAGAGGCCAGAGGACCCTCATTGGAGCTTTCTATATGCCGATGGCAGGCTTAGTGACAGTAAAGAAAGGCTACAGAGATCTAGAATGACACCACATGTCTGTAGAGGTTTTAGAATGAAACACTTACTAAAGAAGACATCCCTGTTCGTAAATGGCCAAAAAGGGAATCCCAGTTCTTAAAACCGTTCTATGTGAGTGGTTCTAGCCGTATTGCTTAAGGTCAAAAAGGAGAACAAACACCACACACACACACACACACACACACACACACACACACACACAGACCGTTCTTTTCAAACACCTCCTGACTGAGAAAATACCTTTACAGTAACTTCCAGGCCCAAAGATTGGGAACCATCACTCTATCCTACAGTTTCTTGGTCACCATAAATTAGTTCCAGCCTAAAGAACTTTCTATTTGTCATATGCCTATGGCTTACATCTTTACAGAGATGAGGGGCCATCTATTCAAACAAGTCTTGGTCTGCTTCCTATAGTTTCATAAAATAATGACAGCCCAACTTGTTACTCAGGGAGTTTTTTTGGGGGGGGTAACATGTGTGTTTTGGGGGTGTGGGAGAGTTGTTGTTGTTGTTTTTAAAGACAGGATCTCACTATATTGCCCAGGCTGGTCTTGAACTCCTGGTTTCAAGTGATCCTCCCACTTTGGCCTCCCAAAGTGCTGGGAATACAGACATGAGCCACCGTACCTGGCCCAGTGAGTTTTAAAATTAAGGATCTGTCTTTCATAAACAACAGAGTACGTGTACTCTAGGCCCTTACCAGAAATCTGCAGACCACCTTTCATTCAAAGTCTGGTTTTGAGAAAACAGAAAACAAAACACAAAACCCTCACAGAACTAGGAGGCACCTGCAGGAAAAACCGAAATCTGTTCCTTGTATTCTTCAATGGAGTCAAACCACCGATGAGCTGGGCATTCTGCCAGTGGTTCTCCTCCCCAGATGAACATTGGAACCACCTGGCAGCCAATCCTTGCTGCCCCTCCCCCACCTTGCAGATCCTTCAGGAAGTCTGCAGTGGTTCTGATGCGCCGTCAGGGTGACAGCCACTGATGTATACCTTTACAGACTTGCTTTTCCTAAACTGTGCTTTGGTGTTACGTTCTCTACTTCCACTTGGTGACATCAGAAGCAGCCACATACAATTTTCCTCAATTTTCTACAGGGAGGTTTTGGGGGTGTTGCTCAGGATGGCATCATTCATATCCTAAGTCCTCTAAGAGAAATCTCTTTTAAACCTACTGCAAGGAAAACTTTGCTTCTTTTGAGCAAGTTGTGCACTTTGATCTTAGATGCAAACATAATTTTGTAAGTGATCATATTTCTCATTTTGCTTTGACTACCAGGAAATGAAAAGCTCAAGTTCAGAAAGTATAGAAGATGTCATAGTATTAACTTTCACTTGAGTCTCATCAATTTTCTGTTTCCTTTGTTCTGACTTTTAGAAAGCTATTTATTTTATTATATTGACTATAAAATCTTAAGCTGCCTCCAGGCAATTTTGAAGGTGGGGGATATAATAATTAGTTCATGCTCATACTCTTCACATATATTTGAGCTGTAAAAAAACTAAATGATGCAATTAGTATGATTAAAAACTATGCCCACATGTAGAGTTCTTCTTTGTTTTTGTAGAGAAGGGGGAGATAATGGATGAATGGATACCTCACAATATACGAGCCCCCTTATAAGCACAGCTAAAAAGACAACTTCCCAGAAAATGCTTATTTATTCCCATTCACAACTATTAAAAAATCTAGGAAAATCTATAGAGTGCAAACACACATGTTTTGGTTTAGAAGAATAAAAAGATGACAATTTAAAAATTATAGCACCGCTGAGCCAACAGAAACTTTGAAGCGTATTGCCCTGATTCATGTCATGGAAAAAGGAACTCTTAACACATGACTGTTGGGTGGATTCTCTATGCACTCAAACCATGTGCATATTCCTAATTCTGTGTCTCATGCCCAGTCCAGCACCTAACCACCTGAGACCTTCCCATTCCTCTGCAAAAATCCAATATTCTTCTCTTTCTTGATTTTAAAAAAAGAAACTCTTCTGTAATCTTTTTTAAATTCTTCACACTTCTTCACCTTCTATCTCTGGCTACATCTGATTTGAAAAAATAATTTAATTAAAATTATCCTTAAACACAACTTTAAACTCCTGAGTATAGGGGAAATTGACTGTTATTAATTACCACTTATCTGGGAGGAGTTGAATCCAAAAAACTAACATCACACTGGCTTAAGTTTTAAAGCTCGTTAGGCCCATTTTACCAAAATTCCCAATGGATGAATATGTGAATGAATACAGAAGAAACCTCTGAATTTTCTAATCATGCCAACAGACATATTTTGTTCCAAGAAAACCAATAATATAGAAACTGAACCAAAGCTAGATCTATTGCCATTTCATGATGGGTGATCTATGAGTGCACCTGCCTACACCGCACTGAGTATTCAGCAATTTTTGACCAAAAACGGCATGACCCACGTGCCCCACCCTCTCTATTCACCTGATCTCACCCTGAGTCACTTTTTATTTGTTTCCCCAGATGAAAAGTGTCCTCAAAGGGAAACATTCTGCTGATGTGGAAGAGTTGAAACAAAAACGACAGAAGCACTGAAAGGCATCAAAATGGACGAGTTCAAAAACTGTTTTGAGCAGCGGGAAAAGTATCTCCACAGGTGTACTGCATAAAACAGAGAGTACTTTGAAGGTGGCTGAAGTTTAAATATGGAACAATAAATACACAATTTTTAAAAATTAAATTCCGGATTTTTTTGGATTCCCCTTCACGTGTTAGGATCGCCCAGTGGCCTTCAGGGAGGAGCCTTCAAAGTGGAGGTGGCACCTCAGATACCGTAGAAAGATGAGTAGGATTTAAACATGTGGAGAAGAGGGGAAGCTAACAGAATACTAACACCAGGATGCCTGGGAAGGAGAAGAATGAGACAACGGCATTTCAGAAGTGGTTGGATGAAAGCAAGAGCAGCAAGAAGAGACATGGGAAGGCTTACCAAACCCCACTCCTCTAGGGTCAAATCAGAATTTCTACTTAGGGCTCATTTAATGTTGAGAGTCCAATTCAGGATCAACGCCACAGTCTTGCAAACATCAAAGAAAAGTTAAAGTCCCAATAAAGAGAAAATTGACAAGATTTTCAAGTTCTGAAATTCATTTATGCTCCCTAAACTAGGCCCACAAGACAAAGTGTGGCTTTCGCAATCATAGGTGTTATAATGAAAGTGACATCATGTTATGGGCAGAAAGCAAATGCTCAAAGTGTTATACTCCACTTTCTGTTTGTTTTAGGAACAATGTCCAACAAACACCCATCACACCTGTCCACACTTCCTCCTTCCTAAACCCACGTTCCAGGTAATGAGTAATCAACAAGATGACTCACCCTCATCATGCGATCTCAAATAGCTACACGTGTTCATTTTATAAGTTATGCCTTTACCATCTTCATACTTCAATAACGTGTTAAATACATTTCTCTGACCTTGGATGAGATGCTGCTATTTGAATGTGCCTGTTTTTATCTATAATGCTACTTACATAAGCAAAATAGGCATAAACCTCTGCTATTAATAATGGCCAAGGCAATTAATATAGATAAAGGCAGCGGCAACACTGTGGCTGAGAGTAAGGAAGAGTTTATGAGTGGAGATGTCTTCAGAAAGCAATCGAAGCAATGGTGTAAAAACTAGCAATTCCTACAGAAACATTCAAGAGCCTTTAACAATCCATGCTTCATGAAAATATAGAGGATGAAAATGGAAATGAGGCCGGGCGTGGTGGTTCACGCCTCTAATCCAACAACTTGGAAGGCCATGGCAGGAGGAGCACTCAAGACCAGGAGTTTGAGATCAGCCTGCCTGGACAACAGCAAAACGCCATTTCCACAAAAAATAAAAATAAATAAATTATCCAGGTGAGGTGGCACACCTGCAGTTCCAGCTACTGGGAAGGCTGAAGTAGGAGGATAGCTTGAGTTTAAGGTTACAATGAGATATGATCACGCCACTGCATTCCTCCTAAAGTCTTCAGTAGGTAACCTAAGATTATGCCTGTATGTGTTTCCCAGAGGCAGAGGTCTGTGGTACAAACCATCCAAATCTTTCTCTAGTTGCTTCCTGATTTTGGGCTGTTGATGTGGCCGGAAAGAAAAAGATTAGTAAAAAAAAAGGTTAAAAAAAAGTATACATTCTGCCAGACGTGGTGGCTCATGCCTGTAATCATAGCACTTTGGGAAGCCCAGGCTGCAGAACTGCTTGAGCCCAGGAGTTTAAGACCAGCCTGAGCAAGACCCCGTCTCTGCAAAAAAATAAAAAAATTAGTCAGGTGTGGTGGCACATGCCTGTAGTCTCAGCTACTAGGAAGGCTGAGGTGAAAGGCTCTCCTGAGCCCAGGAGGTCAAGGCTACAGCGAGCCCTGATTATGCCACTGCACTCCAGCCTGGGACAGAGAACCCAACTCAAGAAAGGAAAAAGAAAAGAAAACAAGAAAAAATGTTTAAATTCTAAGTTGTTCCTCTATCGCGAAATTTGTGTGGAATTGGGCCAAACCATCTGTAAGGATGGTCCTACGGTTACTGAGGACATAAGGACACTCTCAAGCTGACCTCCCATGCACCCAGACATTGAACCCTAATACCTCAAGGGAGGACTTCACGTGCAAAGGCATGAACACACTGTGTAGGATTTAGAGAAGTTGAAATCCATATACTTTGTATCAGATGCACCCCCTCCAACAACATTCATCACCAATAGCAACTAGAGGTTTTGTCCTTAAACATAAATGAATTAACATCTGTTCACACTTTTAAGTCATTTCAATGTTCAGCCATTTACCACTCATTCATTAAAACACTGCAGTTATACGCATACACATGTAGGCATATCTAACAAGTTGGAAGGTTTTTTTCCAGTTGGTGTCTGAAATGCAAGATGGCAATTTTTCCAGGCACATAAGCTTGTAATTTTAAGTAATTCCTTTATCCCAAACTCTCCTCCTATTACTATGGGGTAACCTTCATAATCCTGCAATCCTCCCAATGATTCAAGCAGACTGGTATTTGAGTGGTTTATTAAAATTAAAAAAGACTTCTACATTCTCAGTTCAAATTCCTTTTCCCTTTCCTAACATCCTTGCTCATTATGCCACAGTCAAAACTAGCCTTCTTGCTTTATTTTCCATAGAAGACAATGGTCACCTACTTCAAGAATTCTTTTTATATTATTAGGATTATTATTACATTAAATAGATACAGAGTCTTGTTATGTTACCCAGTCTGAGTATTATTAGTAGTATTAGTATTACATTAAATAGATACAGAGTCTTGTTATGTTGCCCAGGCTGATTATTAGTAGTAGTATTATTATTACATTAAATAGACATAAACATAATTAATACAGAGTCTTAATTATGTTGCCCAGGCTGATCTTAAACCCCTGAACTCAACCAATCATCCTGCCTCAGTCTCCCATAGTGCTGGGATTACAGGCATGAGCCACCACGCCTGGCCAAGAATTCCTTCTTCAAGATTCAACACAGGTGACACCTTCAGAATCTGTGAACCCACCAATTTTTCTCTAATTCCAACTTATTCCTTGTCTTTGCAAGATTCCTGTTGTATTAAAACGACCTGCTGATATAAGCACCAACCCCAACTAGAATAAAAGATCCTTGAAGACAAAGACCATGTCTTCTACGCACAGTCTCTAACAAATACTAGGCCTTCAAATCCATTCATTCACCCATTCAAATGCATTCATTCAAATACTTCTGGGCATTGTTGGAATTCCTGCGAATCCCGGACACATACAATCAACAAAGCTCCTGATCTCATGGAGATGACATTCTAACACAGAAGACAACCAAGAAACAAATGAACACACAGGGAAATGTCAGGTAATGACAAGAAAAATCCAGTTGTCTAGCAGAAGAATGCTGGGGTGGGGACTGCTGTTTCAGGGAGGGTAGTCAGTGATGGTTTCTTGACCACCTTGCTGTTTTCTGACTGAAGTCAGAGAACAAGGCAGCCCCTTCAAGGGAAGAGTGACGCCGGGAGCATTTGGCATGTTCCAGGAGCAGCAAGAAAGCCAGTGTGGTTGGGGAAGGGAGGTGAGAAGTAATAAGTGCAGTCAGGAAGGTGGCAGCGCCCAGATGGAGCGGAGCCCTGCAAGCCACGTGGAAGTTGTGGCAGGTATTTGAGAAGCAAAGTAAAACAATTTGATGGACCCCTTTTAAAAAGTTCACTCAGCTTTGAAAAGCCATCTTTGCATTGTTCCCAGTCCAACTCTGTTCGCCTCCAGGGGCTCTGGCAGCTTTAACGCCAGAGTCCCTGAACTTTTGTGTTCTATTTAGTCCCTTGCATCGGAACACCAGCGTGCCCACCGTGTCAGACACAGCCGTGGACACCAGCTCCGAGGTCACCACCAAGGACTTAAAGGAGAAGAAGGGAGTTGTGGAGGAGGTGTAAAATGAAAGAGCCGCCCCTGCTAATGAGGAAAACGGGGAAGAAAACGGGGAGCAGGAGGCTGACTATGATGTAGATAAGAAGAGGAAGAAGGTGGAGAGGAGGAAGAGGAGGAAGAGGAAGAAGGTGATGGTGAGGAGGAGGATGGAGATGAAGGTGAGGAAGTTGAGGCCACGACGGGCAAACGGGCAGCTGAAGATGATGAGGATGACAATGTTGATACTAAGAAGCAGAAGACCGAGGAGGATGCCTAGACAACAAAAGAAGGAAAAGTTAAACTTAAAAAAAAAATGCCGCCATGACCTATTCACTCTCCACTTCCTGTCTCAGAATCTAAACGTGGTCACCTTTGAGTAGAGAGGCCCACCTATCCGCCCACCACGGGCAGCGCCACCCGTAGATGACACATGCTCTCCACCATCCCACCATAACCATGAGAATTTGCAACAGGGGAGAAAAAAAAGAACCAAAACTTCCAAAACCCTGTTTTTTTTCTTAGTACTTTAAAAAGGAAATGTGTTTGTATTTTTAATTTACATTTTATATTTTGGTACATATTGTTAGGGGTCAGCCATTATTAATGATCTCAAATGACCAAACCAGCCTCTGGAGCATTCTCTGTCCTACCTCTGACTTGACTTGTGGTGCAACCATGTTCATTACAATCTCAAAGGAGAAAAAAAACCTTGTAAAAAAAAAAAGCAAAAACAACAACAAAAAAGCAATCTTATTCCTAGCATTCCAGTAACTTTTTGTGTATACGTACTTAGCTATACTATAAGTAGTTGGTTTGTATGAGATGGTTAAAAAAGTCAAAGATAAAGGGTTTTTTTGTTTTTGTTTTTTTTAAAAAAAAAAAGTTCACTCAGGCCAGGCGTGGTGGCTACACCTGTAATCCCAGCACTCTGGAAAGTTGAGATGGGAAGACTACTTGAAGCCAGGGATTTAAGGACAGCCTGGGCAACAAAGCGAGACCTCCTCTCTCCAAAAAATACAAAGTACCTGGGTGTGGTGGTATGTACCTGTAGTCCCAGCTAATTGAATGGCTGAAGCCCAGGAGGTCGAGGCTGCAGTGAGCTGTGATTATGGTGATCATGCCACTGCACTCCAGTCTGGGCAACAGAGTGAGACCCGAAAAAAAAAGAAAGAAACAAAGAAAGAAAGGAAAGGAACGAAGGAAGCCCACAGAGGAGAAAAGCAAATGTCCCAGAGCTGAACCCTCAAGATTGGATTGTGGAGGCTCAGCCAAGCAGGGTCGGGGAACAGCAAAGAGTGGTGGCCAGAAAGACAAGTTTAAAAAGATTTCTAGAAGGAGTTGGTCATGCAGTCAAACGTTACTGATCATTAAAGGAAGAGGAGGATTCAGAATTGACTGTTGGATATGATAGCATGGAGGTCACACATGACCTTGAAAACAACAGTTTTATTTATTTGTTTTTTAGAGACAGGGTCTTGCTCTGTCACCCAGGCTAGAGTGCATTGGCACCAACATAGCTCACTGCAGCCTGGGCTCAAGCAGTCCTCCTCAGCTTCCCGAGTAGCTAGGACTATAGGCATGCGCCACCATGCCTGGCTAATTTTTTAATGTTTTTGTAAAGACAAGCTTTCACTATGTTGCCCAGGTGGGTCTCGAACACCCGGCTCAAATGATCCTACTGCCTCCGCTTCGCAAAGTGCTGGGAATACAGGCGTGAGCCACCGTGCCTGGCTGAAAAAAAACAGATTTAGTTCATCAGAGACGAAAGTCTGACTCAGGGGAGTTTACTAAGACAAGGAGGCAAGCTGGAAGCAGCAGCGGTGCCCACTTCTGCAGAGACGTTTGTAGTAACGGGAGACAGGTGAATGGTGTGACAGCCAGGAGAGGTGGAACCAAGAGGATCATGCTAACCCTCGTTGGTGGGAAGACAGAAGGGAGAAGGATGAGAATGCACAGAAAGGGGAGGGTCACAGGGACAGCCCTAAGGACTCAAGAGGGGCCTAATGGACCCCATCCATAGTCGAGGGCTTAATGACCTGAACTGCTCAACTACTCTTTGGCATTTCTTGGGAAAAGACAGCCCACTCAGTGGCCTTATTGGAATATACAGAAGCACCAAAGTGACCCTGGCATCGGGAGGCTGACACTGGAGCGCTTCAGGACCAGCTTCCCACGACCTCTTAGGAACAACAGGCGCACACAGTCATCTGTATTTGGTCTTTGTCTCAGCTTCCTCCCACAGAGCTCCCTGAAACCTTTGGAAGGTCCTGAATGACAGTGACAAGAGTGTCTTCTATTAGTCACAACAAACCCCTTTCACCCATACCTGACGTTATGCAAATGAGGTGGCTCCTGGGGAGGCCCCAGGTGACAACAGGATAGGTGGTCACCAGGAAGACCGAGCCTATGATTGGAGGGTAGAACTTCAGCCCTACCTCAGAGAGGGAAGGGCAGCTGGATGGAGATTGGGTCAAGAAAACTTAAACAGGCCGGATGTGTGGCTCATGCCTGTAATCCTCAGCATTGTGGGAGGCTGAGGTTGGAGGATTGCTTAAGACCAAGAGTTTAAGACCAGCCTGGACAACATAGCAAGATCTTGTTTCTACAAAAAATAAAAAACTACTGGGTGTGGTGACTCAGCCTGTAATCCCAGCACTTTGGGAGCCCGCGGGTTAGAGACCGGCCTGGGCAACTTGGTGAGACCTCGTCTCTACAACAGATAAAAAATTAGCTGGGCACAATAGTGCACGCCTGTAGTTCTGGTTACTTGGAAGGCTGAGGCAGAAGGATCACCAGAGTCCAACAGGTCGACGCTGGGGTGGCCATGAGTGTGCTACAGCGCTCCAACATGGGCGACAGAATGAGACTCCAACTCAAAAAAAAAAAAAAAAGCTAAATTTTAAAAATGAAATAAATAAATAAAAAAGTTAGCCGGACATGGTGCATGCACCTGTAGTCCCAGCTACTCAAGAGGCTGAGGCAGAAGGATTGCCTGAGCCCAGGAGGTGAAGGATGCAGTGAGCTATGATCGTGCCACTGCACTCCAGCCTGGGTAAAAGAGTGAGACTCCAGCTCAAAAAAAAAAAAGAAGAAAACTTGAACAACAAGACTCTGAGTTGGTAAGGAGCATCCAGGTTGGCAAACACTCTGATGTGCTGGAAGGTGGCATCTCAAAAGGGAATAGGAGTGCTACACACATACAACCATGCCCACATATCTTCTCTGGTGGACTGTGCCTGTGCTGTATCCTTTAGAACAAACCAACGAGTATGAAGTCAAGTGTTTTCCTGAGTTCTGTCAGCTGTTCCAGCAAATTCTTGAACCTGAAGAGAAGTCTCAGAAACCCCCAAATTTCTGGCTGGCTGGGCATAATTGTGGCCAGGGCACCCTACTTGTGACTGGGTCTGAAGTGGGGAAGTCTTGTGGGACCAGGCCCTTGACCTTTGGGGTCTGTGTTGACTCTGCGTCGCTGATATCAGAACTGAACTGAGCTGCAGTACACCCAGTTAGTGTTGGAGAATTGGTTGGCGTTGGGGGAAAAAACCACACATCTGGGGTCAGAAAGGGTATTAGAGAACATACAACATCTGCTGTTAGGCCGAGGGCTGGGGGCGATAAAACAAACAAAAGATGAGGGCCCACGGGAAGTGACCCTAGGAGTAGAGAATGTTTCCATATTGAGATGGAAGTGACCAGGTCTAAGGAACAAGAAAACAAGACTACAAAAGTTGCACTTTCTTTTATTTATTTTTTTGAATTGGAGTCTCACTCTGTTGCCCAGGCTGGAGTGCAGTAGTATGCTCATGGCCACCGCAGCCTCGACCTGCTGAGCTCAGGTGATCCTTCTGCTTCAGCCTTTCAAGTAGCTGGAACTAAAGACGTGTGCCACCATGCCTGGCTAATTTTTTTGACTTATTGTAGAGACGAGGTCTCACCATGTTGCCCAGGCTGGTCTTGAACCCGTGGGCTCAGGCAATCCTCTCACCTCTGCCTCCCAAAGTGCTGGGATTACAAGCGTGAGCCACCGTGCCTGGCTGCACTTACAGCCACCTAGCAATCCTAAACACAGGAGACTCAGAAAAGGAGGGTGACACAGCCAACTAGCAACCGTAAAGGTAGAAGACCCAGAGAGGGAGGGCGCACAGGGCGAGTGACTCACTTCCCAAACCTCAGCCTGCTGAAGAGGAAGCTCAGATCACAGCGGCACAAAGCCATTGATGTCAGAGTCCCAGATGGGGAGCAGGAATAGTCATCATCTTCAAAATAAAACAGCCATGCGGCAAATGAACACAGTTAAGAGGAATTCAAATTTGATTTACAACCTTTCTTAAGCATGTTTAAAATACAGTAAAGGCAGAGTGACTGACTCATCAGTAACAGAAGGGGCCCAATCTTGCGCACACTCCTCCCTGGAGTCAGACGAGCCCCTCTGCCACACACTGGGAATCGGGGAACACAGAGCTGCGAGGAGGGACACCCATATTCCAAGACCCTGCCAAAGGCCACTGGACCCACACACCTCTGGGTGCACACTTGCTCTGTGAGGTTGTCTCCAGCCTCTTGCAACTCTTCGGGGGCTGCTGGCACGCTGGACCAGGTGCTCTCATCCCAGTCAGGTGTGTGACTGGCCTCTGGTCCTCTCCCTCTCCCTTCTTCTCTTCCTGTCTTCCAGTCAGCCAGGGCATTCCATGGATTTGCCTGTGCCGTGCCCCCCCATTCCCAGATGATACTTCTTTGTTCCTTCTAGCCTAGATTACTGCAAATGGCTACCAGTTCCCTAAACCCAAACTTCCCCTATAAGTGCCTCTTCCCCCAGGCACCAATCCCAAGGCTGATCTTATCTCTCCTCCTGCCTATTTAGGAGTATAAATCCTGGCTGTGCGCCATGACTCACACCTGTAATCCCAGTGCTTTGATAGGCTTGGGGCAGGATGATCGCTTGAGGCAAGGAGTTTGAGACCAGTCTGGGCAACATAGCAAGACCCCTGTCTCTACAAGAAGTTTTTAAAAAATTAGCTAGGCATGGTGGTATGTGCCTATAGTCTTAGCTATTCAGGAGGCTGAGGCAAAGCATCACTTGAGCCCAGGAGTTCAAGGCTGCAGTAGCTATGATCACACCACTGCCCTCCAGCCTGGGCAACAGAGAGAGACCATCTCTCCAAAACAAAAAACAAAAACAAAAAACAAAAAAAAGTGCAAATCCTCAAGACACAAACACTTTGTGCGCTGAGTTTCTGGTCCTCCTCTCTCGCCTCATCTCCACCGCAACCCATTCCAACCTGAGGGAGCCACAGGAACTTAGATCACTAACAGGCCACGGTGTTCTGCCTCTGCCTCCCCTTAAACCCTAGCATCTGCTGTTCCTCTCCCACACATCACATGACTCAGCCCCGCAACCCCGGAGGATGGCACTGAAACACCACCATCAGCAAGGGCACCCCTGGCTACCCTATTTAAAACAGTGAGCTCCCCTCAACCCACAGCCCTTTTCCCCTTCCCCAGATTCTGTTTGTCCACGCACTTGTCATCATCTAAAATACCATATATGCCAGGCATGGTGGCTCATACCTGTAATCCCAGCACTGTGGGGGGCCGAGATAGCTTGAGCCCAGGAGTTTAAGACCAGCCTGAGCAGCTGCAAGACCCCATCACTACAAAAATTAAAATTAAAAAATTAGCCCAGCGGGGTAGCATGCACCTGTAGTCCCAATTACTTGGAAGGCTGAGGCAGGGGGATCACCTGAGCCCAGGTGGTTGAGGCTGCAGTGAGCCATGATCGTGCCACTGCACTCCAGCCTGGGCAACAGAATGAGACTTCCAACTCAAAAAGAAAGAGAGAGAGAGAGAGAAACTCAACGACCATTTATTTTCTTTACTTCTCTGTGTACAGTCTCTCTCTGGGTTAGAGCATAAGCCCAAGGGCCGAGATTATTGCCTGTTTTATCCCCAGCATCTGCACTCGTCCCTGGCATGCAGTAGGCACACAAGTAATGTATCCAAAATCACTGACTCACACAGTTCTCTCTGACTGGAAAGCTCGTTCCGGGGCCTAGAAACTGACTCCTTCTCCAGGCAGCAAACTCATCACTCACTCATAGGTTCCAGGTCCCACCTCCCAGCTCCTCAAGCAGGGCTGTCCCCCGCTCCCTTGGGACACCCACTGACCGTCACACATGACGCTTCCACGAGGCAATGGGCACTACTGATAATCATGCAGCCACAACAGGAAGGACCAGGGCTGTCGGGGAAAGCCAGGACATGGCGCGTCTTTCTAATGGCTGTTCTCTCCTTCCACAGTTATTGATGTGCTGGTCTGTGTCCTGCAGGTTGCGATTCCTGAAGGACAGATTCCTCTTTGTGTCCCCAACACCTTGCACATACTGACCATGCCTGATCGTGTTTATTGAATAGATGGACAGTCACTTCCCCTTGGGAATCTGAGATGCCCGAGACAGGCTGGCTTGGAACCTGGGGCTAGTCCCCTCCACGTGAGCGCCTGCCCCTAGGAGGCCCCAGTCCCCACCCATGGTCCCCAGTTTCCCATGTGGGTTTGCTGAACTCAGTCCTGGCTTTGCTGAACTCAGATTCTATTATTCCGGCTTTGCTGACTTCCCGGTCCAGATCAGGACCAGCTTTCATCAGCCCCTGTTCTGACAGACACCCGCACAGCTCCCCTGCCAGACCTACCCCATGGTGGTGCCACATGATCCCAGAGCAGACCCCGCAAAGATTCCGATTTCAACAACTAAGTGGTGGGGCAGCACCCCTCCTCATCCCTTGAAAAGCACCCTCCCAAGACAGGGCTCCCGCGTAGCTCTGACTGCAGGTCTCTTGGTGGGGGGTGAAGTACTAGCCAAACCCTTCCCAGGGCTAAGGCCCCAGTGCAGCTCCTCTGGATGAAATGGATCTTTTCCAGAATGCTGCAGAACTTCTCAGGGCTTGTAAAGGTCGGTCACATTCTGACAGGAAGCAGCCAATTCTGCTGAAAACCAAACTTTTCCCTTTAAGATTATGTCACTGAAATGACCACGTATGCTAATGCTAATGTGAGCATAGGCTTAGCTTCACAAATAGCCTTTAAAAATAAACTTTCCAATCAGAGATGTGTATTTGGTGAGAAGGAATACAAACTGTCTTTCTTTCTCTCTCTCTCTCTCCCCCCCTTCCTCTCTCACCCTCTCCACCCCCCTTTCTCCTCCCTCTCTTTCTTTCTTTCAGTGGGGTCTTGCTCTGTTGCCCAGGTTGGACTGCAGTGACATGATCAAGGCTCACTGCAGCCTCAATCTCCTAGGTTCAAGGTGGTGCCTTCTGCCTCGGCCTCCTGAGAAGCTGGGACTACAGGCATGTACCACCATACCCAGCTAATGTTTTCTTCTTTTTCTTTTTTTTTTGTAGAGACGAGGTCTGCCTAGGCTAGTCTTGTACTCCTGGGTTCAAGCAACCCTCCCACTTCAGCCTCCCAAAGCGCTGGAATTACAGGCATGAGCCACTGCACCTGGCCAGGATACAAATTCTAATTGGGGGCCTAGACTGTCCAGACATACCAGAAACCATTTCCAATTAATAAATGTATTCCTACCTCACGATGATTTTTATGATAAAAAACATTAGGCTGGTATAGAACCAACTCCTATTTGACTTTTAAAACCTTCATAAACTGGAAGAAAAATTAGCAGAGGTCTCTTTCTCGTAAGAAGTGTATTTGCTAAAACTGTTTTGAAAATAGGCCCCATCAAGCATATACTGTGGTTACAAGCATGGTCGTCAAAGGCAGTAAGTTCTGTTCCTGGCACATTTATAGCAGCTTGCAAGGCCACAGACACTGCCTCCCTCAGGCAGCTCTCAAGTTAACCACTGGCCTGGACTTCACCACCATGTGACATCGCTCAGCTAACACGAATCTCGCCTCTCCGAGGCAAGACATTTTCAAATTCTCAGTTGCCCAGAATCAAATAAATATCCCCAGAGACCAAAAGCAAACATGGCGCCTTCCTTTTGTTTGTTTTGAGTCCTGGGTAAAAGGGTAACTTTCACTATTTGTAAGATAGGTGTCATTCTACGAACAATACTCACTGAGGGCATCTGACCTGGGAATAGACGGATCTCTGATCCCTCCTGCACACATTCCTCAAGGACACAGGCAACCTGAGCGGATGCAAGATCTATCACTTGCTGACTTCAAGTGCCACAGGTGGTGCCTAAGAATCTCACTGAAAACTCATTTCTTCTCTCTCAAGTGCTTCGCTTCCTCTGCTGTTTCCTTTTCCCTCCTCACCGGCTGTGTGGACTACTGTGGTCTCCAAATCCTTACACCAGAGTCTGTCTGCCTCATGAAGGCAGGACATTCACCTGTTTTGCTCACTGCTATAACCCAGTGCCTGAAAGGGTGCCTGGCACATGGTGAGCTCTCAAAAAGTATTTGCTCAGTAAATGAATAACTCTTCTAAAGCAGTATGTAGGAAGAGTGTCAGGCAGAAAAGCAACAAACCCTTTTCTACAACTTTTCTTTTCTTGTTGTTTTAAACAGAGATGAGGTCTCGCTATGTTGCCCAGTCTGGTCTCGAACTTGGCTCAAGCGACCCTGCCGCCTCAGCCTCCCAAAGTGCTGGGGTTACAGGCATGTGCCACCGTACCCAGCCTACAATGGTTTTGGGGGGGTGGCTCTACTGGACCAATTTAAAGGCTCAACTGTTCTAAAGCAAAATGAAACAGCAGAATAGCTCAGCAATGTTACATCAACACACACACACACACACACACACACACACACACACACACACACACACACTTGAGTTCTATGAGAATTCAGAATCTAGTTGTCACAGGAGTTCTCAAAATAAATACAATTTTATTATTTTATTCACAGAGTTTCAGCTCTGTCGCAGAGAAAAACACCACTTCCATGAGAGAGACACTGTGTGAGTTTCCTGCCCTGGACCTAAATGTAAACTCGGGACACTCAGCCACAGCACTGGTGCATGCTGAGACACAGCCAGAGATGTCCTGTATAACATCCATCCGGTTCACCCTGAATGGAGTAAAATGGTAACAGGATTAGTCAGGGCTGAAAACACACAAGCCTTCCAGCGGCATCATTCACGCGCGATGGCCCGTGGTCCTGAAAAGTCAGTCTGGCACAAAATCTGGGGCCAAAGGCTCCACAGAGAAGAGTGCTCACGTCCGGACAACCAACATGAGCCCCACCCCAAATCCTCCACTATTACATGCCCATTTTCAGGTGAGGGAAACTGGAAACTGTTCAAAGCTGTAAGCCATTTTGCTACGTTTTAAAAATGTGTTGCTGGGTTTTTCATTGACTAACATGGGAAGACTGCTTGCTTCCAGTTGTCATGCCTAATACAATATGGTCACCCGACTTTGCCCTAATGTGAGAAGGACACATGTCAGCTTGCTCCTGGGCTGTGCCCAGCAGAGGAGCTGTTGCCAGGAACCACAACACTCTTCCTTATGAGGGCAGGTTCACTGCAACAGGCATGTGGGGCAACAGGAACAAACTGAAACGGAACAAACACTTAGGGCTGAAGAACACCCCAAAATAATATTTTAGATTTTTTATAAAAATTAAAAAAAACTCACTATAATGCATGACATTTTGAATAAACTCCTGAAACATCCTACCAAGTACATTTTGATTTCACTGAACTGTCAGATAGGAGATAACACATGTCAAATGTAGTGAAACAGTATTTAAAGCCTCTTTTGTTCTACAGCTATTGTGCTCTGAAGAGAAAAGCACTGAGAGAGCCATAGACACGTGCAGGATACAGTTTCTGATCTAAAGAAGCTTCTAGCTGATTCAAGAGAATGACATCAAAACACCACCCACCACCGTAGGAGGGATTGGCAGGAAAGACCATGTGAGACAACTCAGAAGCAAGGGAGGCCTCCACGGGTTGGGCTGGGCTGACCACACCTTTCAGAGAGACCACGGGGACAGACAGGATTCCCACGGTGGAGACAGGCCAAAGCAGAGATGTGGAAAGGAAGGGCCACGACCAGCTGCGACACCAGAGGAGGATCTGTGGAGGACAGCAGTGGGTATGGGGCTGGGAGAGGGCTAAAGCTGGAATGCAGAGGGCCGCAAACCCCTGCCAAGAAACAGGGAGTAGGAGGGAGCCATGAAGCCTTCTGGGAGGGGAAGTGACAAGGTCTGACTTTAGGAAGATTCCCCCCGTAGATGATGGCCTGCATCAACTGTTGCCAGCCAGAGAGGCATCACTCGATGGAAGGCCTAGAGACGAGGGACAGGGACACACTGAAGGAGGTCAAGTGTGGGCTGAGCACCCCTAATCCGAAAAGTTTGGGTGCCAGAAGGGTTTTGGATTTCAGTTATTTTTGTATCTGAAAATATCTGCATACACAAAACAGTCTCGAGGACGGGACGCAGATCTACCCAATAAACTCCTTTATGTTTCATACATACAGCCTGTAGGTAACTGGATCTTTCCCTAGAGGTAGCTGAATAAACCTCACGTCATGGGCCCACGATTTGACTGTGTTTTGAGGTCAGGTATGCAATTTTCCACCTGTTGACACCACGTCCATGCTCAAAAGGTTTCTGATTTTGGAGCATTTTGGATTTTGGATTTCCGTCTGAGGGGTGCTCAGCCTGCAGTTCAGTTGTTTACCTCGTCTCTCCCCTCTCCTTCTCTCCTGGCTACTACATAAGGTTCAGCAATCTGAGGCCGTTCTCAAAGAACCCAGTTACTGAGTTGTCTGAAAGGTACTAAGTCCTCCCTGAAATACATTTTTCAAATTCCTTGTTTTCAAGAAACTTAAAAATCATGCTGGAAAGACACTCCTTACACCACCAGAAAGACAAACGGTAATTCAGACTTTGCCCCCCTCATGGAGCCACGTTTCCCTGGGGATGCCACCCAATGATGTCACACTCAAAGGTGCAGCTTAATACACAGGGGACAGGACCTCTGAGGAGGAAAGGGGCTGGAGAGAAGAGTCCAGCCAAGGAAGCTGGTGACTGGGGACTCAAAGTCCCACAAATGATAACAGAAAACTATGTTTGAAAGGAATAGAGTTAAGAAACCAATCTGTTTCTATGCATCTCTGCCATCTGAAAGTCATGTGCTTACACGGAATATAAATTTTTTAATTATCTGAAATTGAAAGAAAGACAAATTCCAGACACCTTCAAAAACATATGCATTACAAGGAAAATAGCTAGATGCTTTTGCATACTAACAAAGAACACATGGAAGGCCGAGGTGAGAGAATTGCCTGAGCCCACAGGTTTGAGAACAGCCTGAGCAACTTGGTGAGAACTCGTCTCTACAATAAACTTAAAAAAAAGAAAATTAGCCAGGTGTGGTAGCACGTGCCTGTAGTTTAGGCAACTTGGAAGCCTGAGGCCGAAGGATCGCCTGAGCCCAGCAGGTTGACGCTGGGGTGGCCATGAGCGTGCTCGCTGGGGTGACCTTGAGCGTGCCACTGCTCTAGTCTGGGCGACAGAGTGAGACTCCAACTCAAAAATGAAAAAATAAAAAATAAATAAAATAGTGGGTAGAAGATGTAGACACTCTTGTGGCAGAGATATTTCTTCTCATTGTAGGACAATACTGCAGTACCAAGCCTTCCCAGAGCGCCATACCTTTTTTGTGTCTCACGCACTTACAGCACTTAGATTGTAGAGAAATAGCTAAAACTTTTTAAGGTTTATGGAGATAGGAAACATGATCATTGCCCTTAAGGAGTCAAGGTAGCACAAAATGGGAAGAAAATGCTTTGGAAATATTTGCCTGAAACCAGTCAGTTGGTGTTAACAAAGGAGTCTGTTCTGAAATGAGGCATTACAAATATTGTGGTAGTCTCTACCACATGACAGTTTTTTAGATTTAAAAATCATAAGATCCACATCACATAACGCTTGGAGATGTAGCAGTTGTCATCTTGTTATTGCCTCATCCAGAGGATGTCTCGTCTTTCCTTCTCTCTCAAAATCCCTAAATCACGGAGGCTCAGAGTGTAGGACTTTTAGTTGAAACCAGGAAAGTTCTTGGCAAATTGGGAAGAGTTGGAACCCCTATTTGGAGGAGTAAGGCCACTCGACTATATTCATCCTTCCATCCTGTAGAAATCTGCCAATCTCCTGGTCATTCTTTCTCAGTTGGTAAAGACTTTAACACCTGATTTACTTCTTTCTTTCCATGGCTTTCTATCCAAAATCTATCCAACCCTTGATTTTTTAAAGTTCCATGACATTTTCTATTACTTTCCATCCCCACCTTACTCACCTGAACTTAATTGCCAATTCTCATGGTCAAACTTTATACTTTGATGTTATGAGTAACTGTACTACCTTCAAAATCTGTTTTTTATTTCCATTCATCAGCCACCACTCCTTTCTTTTCAGTTCACCATTTCTAGGATAACTTTTTGATGACTCCAGGGATTTTCAATAATTTTGGGACTTCCAATCCATGCACCACTACCATTTTTAGCATCCACCACTAAAATGTCCTCCAGTTTCTGTCTCACTTCCTCCTTGTCCACCTTAGGTTTCATTTTTAAATTACTTGCAAATGCTTTTAGCTTCTTTGCCTCATTCTCTGCTTTATTCAAATGGCAGCACACCAATACTGGTTAATCCCAACCATTTGCAGAAAGGTCATGAAGTTTGGTGATTTGGCTTGGAACTTGCACTCCTTGAATCTCGTGTCCAATCCAATATTTACTAGCTATGTGGTCTTGGGTTAGTTTCCTAATATAAAGTTCTGTACCTCAGTTTTCTCGCACATACCTATTTCATGGGTTTTGTTCTCAAAGGTATTACTGAAAGTAAAGTGTTTAGGACAGTGCTTGGCACATAATAAACACTTAATAAATATTTCCAAAGCTTGTAGCTGATGGTTAGAGAAAAACACCTAACTAAGCTGGCGCTTTTACTTTCATGACTGTATGTCTCAAATGGGCCCTTAGTGCTTCTCTGTGATTCAGTCAACCACATTTCCTTATTGATTTTTTTTTCTTTCTCAGAGATTACCATGTCATATCTTTTTCTTTCTTCTCAAATTTCTAACTCCTCCCTGTTCTTCAGTCTCGGTTAATGACTTTGCTTCTTATCACACTGAGAAAACAAGCAATCAGAAGATAACGTTATTTTCCCACCAACCAGTCTCTCGCATCAGTATATTTCTATTACAGTGGAAGTGTCTCTGTCCCCATTTTAAAACAATTCCTTTATTTGTATTCTGGAGTCCATCTCTTTTCTTCTTCTCCAGAATTTTACTGACACAATTATTTCTGTTCTGTCTTGCATCATCATTACATTTCTCTTTTCCTCTCTGCTGTAATATGCTATAACATTGATCAAGGGAGAAAAGAACCCTTGCTGGTTCTGTGTCCCCTATAGCTATCAATTTATTGGCCATCCTTAACAGCAAATCTCAGTGTCTTCACGGTGTCAGCTCATATCCTCATGACAAATGTAATCAGGCTTTCACCTTGACTGGATTCTCCTTTGGACTTTTAAATGTTGACTTGTAGATAATAGAATGTTCCAGGGCTCAGTCTTTGGTTCTCTTAAGTTTGCTAAAATGATTGGAAAACACCAGGAGAAATTAATTTCATGGGTTTATAACAGGCGATTAGAACTGTGTTGAGAAGAAGAGAATAAGCATAGTTTTGTAGGAAAGAGAAAAAATAATTTATAATCATTTTAATACTGAACTCTACTTAATATGAAATGATTGAATGGGAGAAGTTTTTCTTCTGATGAATTCAGTTCCATGAATGTATTTTGGGGACTGACAGTGGTGGAAAGGGGAGAGGAGATCCCAAGATAAAGCAGAAGAGTTCATGGCAGCATGATCCTAAACTGGTCAGGTCATTATCCTAACTTGATTAATGAAAAATCAAGAGCTAAATCAATACCAGAACTAGAACCAGAAGTCTTGGTGGTTCCAGGTCTTCAATTAAGTTATTTGTCTCCCAGATTGAAATACAATAAATAATGGCTGCATTACAAGTCTAAAAGTTATTCAAGTGGAAAATTGCTGGAAAGGGTGATCAAATAACAACCACAAAATACAAATTTCCTTGGCATTTTAAACTTAACCAGCTCAGTGCTGCTAAAGAGCCTGTTTTTGTCCTTTTCAACAGGTCTCAGATCATAGGATTTTTGTATTGGTACAATTAGACTTTCTTTTTGGAGACACATTTTTTGATGGAGAATGAACTAGAATATAGATGGATATTTATATTTTATTATTAAAATCCAAAAGTTTACACTGCGAGCAAACTCATGATTTAAAAGTATCATGAAAAAATTGCTTAACCACCTTAGGGGTTTTCTATATAACAACCAGGAAGATTCGAGCACAATTTGTCTATTTAGATTTGAGTTTGGGTGAATATTGTAAAGACTAGAATATTGAAAAATTTAGAATTTTGGAGATGCAGTTTATAACAAACCACTAAAAACAACAACAACAACAAAAAACAGTGCTAATAATGGTAGCTACTTTTTATTGAACAACTACTTACAATTGGCTATCTATATCAGCTGTATATTTTATTTTTTACTATGACTTGATAAAGTGGTGTTATTATCCTTCACAGGAAGAAACTGAGATTCAGAGATGCTTAATCATCTTTCCTCGGAAATTAGAAACATGCTCACAGCCCCCTTACTTGCAAAGGGAAAGGGAAAGGAAGCAATTAAATACCAGATACTACTTCTGGACTTTTTGCATCACTATTTTGTTTAATCAAGAGTAGGAGTTAGGAAATAGATTGCAATATGAGCTTTATGGGAAGCACTTTGTGTTACATGAGTACAAGTCTGAATGGCATTTTAAATGAGAGAGATTTGCAATATGTTATAATGACTTCCCCATTTCAGCATTGTATTTTGTAGGTGATATTTAAATCCTTGACCCTACAGAGAGCTAAAAGAAGTATTTTGCATCAAGCTTTTCTTCTTATTTAATGACTGCTGAAGCATTTCTTCATCATAAACCATTTTATAAAACTGTCGGTCCTCATCTAAAAATAGAGTTGTTGGGAATTAGATTTTTGATCTATATACATATAACACAATCATAGTGATAACCATCCATATTTTAGCATTTAAGCACACAGAAAGCATAGGACAGTTTTAACTTTTTCTTTAACAGTGGTTTCTCTATAGATCTTTATATCCATTTGTTGTTTAAAAGTTGGTAAGTATTATTTTTCTTTCTTTTTGCAGTCAAGCACATTGATGTGAATATCTTGAGGTAAGTGACTAAATGTATCCAAAAAAAAAAAAAAAGGAAGTAAAAGTCATGACAGAGATTGGATTTCAAATTGCTTTTTGTTAGTGGTTTATTACAATTCTCCTTCTGTGGCTGTTGCTAACTCTTCTGAAATCAGATGTTAATGTTTTAGGTAAAAAAAGCCAAGGCAGAAGTGTGAGTAGGGACTAAGAGTTGAGAGAGAACAGAGGTAAAGAGGGAATTGAGAGCAAATGAACTACCCTGGGCGATTTAAGTCATCTTGTGGGAAATATTAATTTTTCTTAATTAATTATTTTTAATTCTCTGTCATGCCAGCAAACTGCCTCTTTAGGTTTTTCTTTGCTTAAAGAAATGAATTTTTAAAAATCACCCCAATTTCCCACCCCTAAAATAAAAATAGAGATATAAAAGAGATTATTTTTCTTTTATCTGCTATCCTTGTTTGGTCAGGAGAGGGAGTTATAAAAATAGACTCAGTACTGAAATGCCCAAAACAAGAGCTTGGTAAATGACAGCCTTGGACACAAATCAGCACCACTATTGTTAAGTGCTGGTTTGATAGCCCTGTGATTCTTACTCAGGAGCTTATCATTTAGGCCAAACACAAATACTACCATAAAATAGAATTGATTAAATTCAACCAACATGTGTTGATTGCTGAATTTGCAGGTGGTTGGTGTTAAGTATAGTAGAATAAGCAAGACAGGCTTGATTTTTATAGAGCTGATAGTCTTTTTGGTGAAGCAGGGAGGTAAGTAATTATTAATATTTATTCATAAAGGGTTCCATATTAGGTTATGAACAAAATGTTGTGGGAGCATAGAGGAAGGAGAGAATGTTCAGTTCTAAAAAAAGGGTCATTATGTACTCCCTGCTTTTTTCAGTTTGTATGGGATACAAAGTAATCTGGAGAGTACTTGGAGAAGTATGTTGGCCTACAGAATTCATCCAGGATTTCACCATTTGGTTCTACCCACTGATTTGGAGAAATATTCTCCCCTTTCTGTTTTTTTTTTTTTTGAGTTGGAGTCCCACTATTGCCCAAGCTGGAGTGCAGTGGTATGCTCACGGCCACCCCAGCATCCACCTGCTGGGCTCCTGCGATCCTTCCACCTCAGCCTTCCAAGTAGCCGGAACTACAGGCACACGCTACCACGCCCGGCTAATTTTTTAATATATTGTAGAGATGAAATTTTGAGAACTTGCCCAGGCTGTTCTTGAACCTGTGGGCTCCGACAATCCGCTCACCTCGGCCTCCCAAAGTTCTGGAATTACAGACTTGAACCATGCACCCGGTCTCTCCCCTTTCTCTTAACCCTCATGGTTCTGTTCAGTGTCCTGTCATGAACTCCCAGACTGGACTACGGGCCCTGACGTAGTTTGTTTTGTGTCACTGTAAAGGAATACTCGAGACTTGATAATTTATTAAGGGAAAAAAAGTTTTAATTGGCTCATGATTCTAATGTCTGGAAAAGTTCAAAATTGAGCATCTGGGGAGGGCCTTGGGCTTCTTCCTCTCATGGTGGAAGGTGAAGGGAGCCATGTGTGTAGAGATCACAGGGTGAGAGAGGAAGCAAGGTGAGGGGAGGTGCCAGCCTCTTTTTAACAACCAGCTCTCATGGGATCTGATAGAGCTGGAACTCACTCACCCCGAGGTAGGTCATTAACCTATTCATGGGGGATCTGCCTCCCTGACCCAAATACCTCCCATTAGGACCCACCTCCATCCAACATTGGTAATCAAATTTCAACAGGAGATTTGGAGGAGACAAATCTGTGAACATTGCAGGCCCCCATGACTTTCAGTAGCATTTCCTCTACCTTGGAATGATCTGTGTGCTTTACTATTTTATAAGCTTCTTAATGGAGGGATATACACATTGTAGCCGTTCAATAAATTTTGGTTAATTGGACTGGAAAAGAAGAAAGACAGAAATATGTGTTGTTCTGATTCCAACTATCCAGACTTATTTAATCTCATACTTCCTTGACCTATTTCCTTCTTTCTAATTATGAATATTAAAGAATATATGTCCCTTAAGTTCTTCAGAAACTGTGCCTAGGCCATGTTGAAGATTTATTTTTTATTTCCTATTTTATTTCTTTATTTCTTTTTATTGATATTTTTTGCTTTCTATTTTAAAAGAAGAATGAAAAAGCCAAAGCCTCCTGCTTTTTTTCTCTCCCACTTTTACTTCTTTATTAGATTCCTTCTTTAGTAATATATAATATTAATCTAGTATTTAAAAAAAATCTAATACATAGCCATCAATCACCTGGTTTCTGTACTATATAAGTTAGTGCTTTAGGGTAATAGTGGCCTTTGCTGCTTGATAGATGTTCCAGACGAAAGTGTTTTAAAATCATAAATCATTAAATGTAACTAAGGTTGATGACCAAGAAATTCAATCAAATTTTTTTCTAAAGGAATTAAAGCATTTCATTAATTAGATACTTTAATCCACAAGATGGCGCTGTAGTTCTTCCAATTATTTGGAGTCTAGTGACAGGGTTTTGTTTTATTTGTAAAAGTATCTTCTCCTTCCCCTCTTTTTTTACATATAAAAGTGTCGTATAAAAAAGAATATAAGACTGTCACTTTATTATAGGTCTTTACTACATAATTCTAGAGAGGTCTATAATGGTAACCACAGGATAGCCAATAATAGGAATTAGCACACAACAAATAACCAGAAATGAAACATAGGGTTGATTTTTGTTTGCACTCTTTTTTTCTTTGAACAATTATTTATTAAAAAACTATTAAATATAGTCTAGGTGGAATAAAAATTAGGAATTATTTTTTAAATTGCATGTATATAATCTTGCTTTTCTTTAGTACTATTTATAGTCTGAATGTTCAAAACCAGTAAGCTGTTTAATTTACTGAATATTTTTAGAAATCTTTTGTAATACTTTTCATAGCTCTCACAAAGGCCTCAGTCCATTTCTTTATTATAACCCAGTAATGCCAGTATTACTTGTGTCTATCTGACCTGACAGTAGGGTCTTCAGAATGATCAATTCTGATTTAAAAAAAAAGATTCAGGCTGGGCCTGGTGGCCCGTGCCTATAATCCCAGCACTTTAGAGGGCCAAGGCAGGGGGATCATTTGAGGCCAGGAGTTGGAGATCAGGCTGGACAACATGGCAAGACCCTGTTGCTACAATTTTTTTTTTTTTAAATTAGATAGGCATAAAAAAATATGCCTGAAGTCATAGCTACTCAGAAGGCTGAGGCAGGAGGATGGCTTGAACTCAGGAGTTCAAGGCTGCAGTGAACTATAGTTTAATGTTTAATTGCATCTCAGTTTTGTTCTAAATATTTTTTATTTTTTATTTATTATTTATTTATTTATTTATTTTTTGAGTTGGAGTCTCACTCTGTCGCCCAGACTGGAGTGCAGTGGCTGCTCCCGGCCACCGCAGCCTCGACCTGCTGGGCTCCGGCGATCCTTCCGCCTCAGTCTTCCAAATAGCTGGAACTACAGGCGCGCGCTACCACGCCCGGCTATATTTTTTAGTTTTTAAAATTGTTTTAAAACTATGACTTCTCAAAGTTTCTGAATAGATTTTCAGTTGAATCAGTTTATAGTAATGATTTTGAGA
>CAUYQG010001542.1:0-11806 GCA_963574415.1 Tarsius wallacei
CCGGCCACCGCAGCCTCGACCTGCTGGGCTCCGGCGATCCTTCCGCCTCAGCCTTCCAAGTAGCTGGAACTACAGGCGCGCGCTACCACGCCCGGCTGATTTTTTGATTTATTGTAGAGATGAGGTTTCGCCTGCCCAGGCAGGTCTCGAACCCGTGGGCTCAGGCAATCCACTCACCTCAGCCTCCCAAGGCGCGGGATTACAGGCTGAGCCACCGAGCCCGGCAGATAGCACATTTCTTTTTAGTGCCGAGTCATATCCCGTTGTCTGTAGGTACCACAGTATAGGACATCTTGGTTACTTCCAAGTTTTAGTAATTATGAATAAAGTTGCTATAAACAACCATGTGTAGGTTTCTCTGTGGACATAAATTTTCAACTCCTTTGAGAAATACCAGGAAATGCAATTGCTGGATCATATAGTAAGAGTATATTTTATCTTGTAAGAAACGACCAAACTGTCTTTCAAAGTGGCTGCACCACTGTGCATTCCCACCAGCAGTGAATGAGAGTTCCTGTAGCTCCACATCCTCATCAGCATTTGATGTCATCAGTGTTTTAAATTCCAGCTGTTCTAACAGGTGTGTAGTGGTAGCTCATGGAAGTTGGACCTGGTGATTCCTTAGTGACACATGATGTGGAGCACATTTTCATGCACTTATTTGTCCTCTGGTGAGGTAGCTGTTCATTTTGTCCACTTTTTATTTTTTATTTTTTTATTTTTGAGTTGGAGTCTCACTCTGTCACCCAGACTGGAGTGCAGTGGCACGCTCCTGGCCACCACAGCCTAAACCTGCTGGGCTCCAGCATTCCTTCCACCTCAGCCTTCCAAGTAGCTGGAACTACAGATGCACGCTACCACGCCGGCTAGTTTTTTGATTTATTGTAGAGATGAGGTCTCACCAAGTTGCCCAGGCGGGTCTTGAACCCGCAGGCTCAGGCAATCCACTCACCTCAGCCTCCCAAAATGCGGGATTACAGGCTAAGCCACTGAGCCCGGCTCATTTTGTCCACTTTTTAATTGGGTTGTTTATTTTCTTGTTGCTGACTTTGAAGAGAGATGTCTTTTGCAACTATTTCCTCTCAGGCTGTGGCTTGTCATTTTTCTTAACAAATCCATTTCTGTCTCATGTTTTTCATCCTGACATACCTATTCAACTCTTTTCCTTCTGCTCATACCCCATTTCTGCCTGTCAGGAATAGGCCTCCTGGCCATGAGCTGCATGAGTGTCCTAGTATAGTGCGCCCGCCACTTCCACCACAGGCAAGAGCCTCCAAGTCTCCTTGAAAACACGACTTTCTTTGCTTTACTCCCACCAAAATGTTTTGCCCAGTCTCCTGCAATCTGCCTTTAAGTACCTTCCAGAGCAAAGTCTCTTTTTTAAAAAATTTAGATTCAGGGGATACAAGTGCTTGTTGGTTACATGGGTATATTGCATAATGGTGGGACTGGGCTTCTGGTGTACCCATTACCTAAATAGTGAAAATTGTACATGATACAAAATTTTTCAACCCTCATCCCCTTCTATCCTCCCACCCTTTGGAGGCCCCCATGTCTATTATTTCCTTCTGTCTGTCATGTGTACCCATTGTTTACCTGGGAAAAGACCTATCTTGCTCTCTCCCCAGAATATCCTTCGGAATCCAACACAGTTGGGTCTCCTGTGTTCTCTCCCACAGGCTCAATAAAGCCCTCAATGGACTAAGGAGACATGGCCACGCACATGCTGTAGGTCAGCCCCTACGCCTGGCCCCTTGACCATGCACACTGGGGAAGGCAACTTGTTCTCTCCTTGCCTGGGATTTGATGGAATGGTGGATTCTGTTGAGGTCCCACAGGGCCTCTGGTCCAATGTCATTATCTATCCCTCTGGAAATGCAGCTATAATCAGTATCAAGGCTTTGGGATATCCTAAAGAGGCATTGAAAATTGGCCTCCTGTCGAGTTGCATCTGCGCCACCTGGGAACTTAAGAGAGATGCAATTACTGCAGCCCCACCCAGAAATCCTGAATCAGAAACTCTGGGGATGGGGCCCTGAAATCTGTGTTTCAACAAGACGTCCAGATGATTCTGATGCCCACAAAAGTTTGAGAAACACTGCCCTTAAGAAAATTATTTTTTGTTGTTGACTAAATTAATAGATCAGAAATCCTATTTCCTGTACTTAACTTGAGTACTCAAATCAAGGTAGCCATAAGATGATGGAAGACTCAAGACTTGCACATGGGTCTAGATGGCTTCCTATAGGGGCACAGCCAGGCGCTGCTGGAATCCAGCCCCCTAAGAGTACAGATGGGGAAACTGAGCCCTAAGGGACTAGAAGCAACTTGCCCAGAGGTACTCAGCAAATCATGACAGGGCTGGAAATCACAACTCTGAGCAAAGGAGTTGCATGAATGTGGTCAGCAGCCGGTCATCCTAGGACTGGAATACCCTAGGTGTGGGTGAACTGGTTCTGGTAGCTGACTTCTGAGGTCTCCTATCTCAGCAGCCAGGGGACATTCTGACAGCAAAGCTGTTCTATTTTCTTCACCATTTGTCACTTCTCCCCCTCATCTCACTGCCACTAGTGTATAGTCATTGAGAGGTAACAAGCTGAACAACAAGGCTGTTTATTTTTCAGAGACAGGGTCTTGCTCTGTCACCAGGCTGGAGTGCAATGGCTCATCTGCATCCTTGAACTCCTGGGCTCAAATGATTTTCCCAGCTCAGCTTCCTGGGCAGCTGGGATTACAAGCGTGTACCACCAAGCCGGTAATTTTTTCTTTTTTCTGTAGAGATGGGGTCACACTATGTTGCCCAGGCTAGTCTTGGACTCCTGGCCTCAAGCAATCCTTCTGCCTCAGCCTCCCAAAATACTGGGATTACAGTCCTGAGCCACTGCGCCCAGCCAATGATGCTATTTATTTGCTTCTGCTCTCACAAAGCAAGAGAAATCACTCTCAATTTAGTAATAGTCCAGCTTTGATCAAACATTTATGAGCAATCATGACAAGAAACACATGTTGACACCTCACTGTGTTATAACTATAACCTGGGGTACTCTGTGGACATCTTTACTCGCTTACATCGTCGCTGGATCTGTCCAATCAGAAAGAGGCTGGGTCCAAGGCAAGTTGAGCCCAGGGTACGGGACTTGAACAGTGGAGCCCGTCCAGGTCTAGTGGCTGCAGGGGCCAGGGCAGAGATGCTAGAGGTGCCTTAAGCAAAGAAGTCAGGCTAAGGAGGTTCCTGGGAAGTCCGAGATGGCTCGAGCTGGGCTTCAGGGATTCCAGGCAGCATGTGGTGACTCAAAGTCAGACAGACTGTGTACTTTCAAGAAGATCAGGCCATTCACAGAGAATGGGAGTCCATTCCCTCATTAATCACTCACCCACCCAGGAAGCAAATATTGGCCTAGTACCCGCTGTCGACCCAGGCATCACGCTGGGGACCAGGGAGACAGAGGTGAAGAAAATAGACATGATGCTCCCTTCATGGAGCTTTATGACCTCATGGTAGAGACAGGGAATAAATAAGAGAAGAAGCAAATGTATATTCATGAACTAGGATCAGCGCTACCAAGGGTTGGGGAAAGCCTCTGAGGCGGGAAAGTTGAAGCCAAGAGTGGAAGGATAAGTAAGAGCCAGCTATTTGGAGAGGGTGGGAAGAACATCCTAGGGAAAGGCATTGGGAACAGACTGTGCGGTGGAAGGAGCTCAGAGGACTCCAGGAACTGCCAAAGCATGTCGAGCGAGGAGGGGGAGAGACAAGAGGGAGAAGTGGAAGGGTAGCCAGCATCCAACCACACAGTGACTTGTAGGCAAGCTAGCAGATTAGACTGTTACTCCTGGAGCAGAGTGAAGCCCCAGAAGGGTCGCACACAGAGGAAGGACGTGATGCAATCAATATTTTTTTTTTTGAGTTGGGGTCTCTCACTCTGTTGCCCAGGTTGCAGTGCAGTGGCATGATCACGGCTCACTGCAGCCTCGACCTCTTGGGCTTCAGGGATTCCAGGCAGCATGTGGTGACTCAAAGTACCTCAGGCTCCCGAGTACCTAGGACTAGAGGCGTGCGCCATCATACCCAGTGTGTGTGTGTGTGCGTGTGTGTGCGTGTGTGTGTGTGTGTGGTGTGCATGTGTGAGGTGTGTGTCAGGTGAGTGTGGAGTGTGTGTGTGCGAGGTGTGTGTGTGATGTTTATGTGTGTGTGTAGAACAAACCCTGGAGACACACCCTCCAGGCTGCCGACAATGATTGCCCCCAGAGAGGAAAGTCCCGGTCGTCATGCTTTCTTATATACCTCCATATTGTTTCACAATATGTACGGGATTGTCACACAGAAGTTTCTTCCACACTTTTCCTGATAGAATTTAGTTTAATACCCAGACTTCACAGAATGACTATATCTCTCACGATAACTTTTCCCTGTGTTGTTACAATTATGTCCCCGTCAAAGGGTCGACCCCGCACAGGCAGTTAGGAAAGAACACATGTCCACAAGAGGTCGTGGAGGACGTGACCGCCGACAAAGCAGTTTCTTGCAACAACCAGAGTCATGAGTGTTCAGTAGCAAATTCTAAGCATTCACAGACTAACGTCATCGTTTACTGTTCCCATGTGGGCATTGCACTGAGTTTTAGTTACAGTTTAGGAACTGGTTGAGTCTTTGAGGTTGATATGTTGTGTGACATCATGTTTCCTATTTTAAGATCATAGGAACCTGGGGATAAGAGTGTTTGTATAGATCCTCAGATTTTTAGGAGGAGGTTACTGATATTAAGGTGTTTTGTTTTTGTTTTTTTCAACAAGCAAATGATTTGTTATTGGGAAAAACAAAACTCTACTAAGGAGTGTTGATCAGTTCAACTTGAAGTCATCGACAGGGGAAAAAGAAGTCAGTTAGCAAGACCTTGGGACATGTCATGGAATAGCCAAGCCACAGCAGGGTCTTGAGGCTGCCACGTCAGAGAGGCTGCTGCTTCGGAGGCCATGCCAGCCCCGGGGCCCACACCAGTGGGCTTGGCTCTGGATATTGGGTTCCTTCTTCTCTTTCAATGTGGACCCACTCCGTCCTCTGCCTCTGAGGCTTAATTTACTATTCGGCCACCAGGAGACTCATCGGATGTTTTCTCAGGTCCAAAAATTTCAGGAAAGAAAGGTGTCGCCCTGACCCATCACTGTGGTTGGGGCAGCACTCGTAGGAGTCACACCTGCTGCTGAGGGGATTGGCTCACTTCAGGACTGTGGGGAGGGTTGCTGGGCAGATCATTCTGTAGACATCCATGAAAGAGCCTTAAAGAGAGGGAAGAGAAATCAGGAGTAAGGATCGGTGGAGTCCATCCCTGACTTCCAGCTTTGCTCATTGATAAGGCACAAAAACACCCCCCTCACTTGACACCCACCATGGTGGCCATCAAAACAGGGAAAGCATGACACATGGATGTGAGTCCAGGCATTGCAACTTGTGAGCTCTGTGACCTCGAATACAGCATGCTTTCAAAATAAGGTTGATAATTGCTTGTTAGACTGATTTGGTGTCAAACTCCTGGCGGGAACCCAGTCATGGTTAGAGGGTCAGCAGGGGGAGTTTAGTGGGTCCAAGCATGGAGGCCGCCCGGTATTCCCAGCTGGGAATGACTGTGTCCCCAGTGGACCTTGGCGATGTCTGGAGACATTTTGGGCTGTCACACCTGGGTGGGGCGTGCTGTTGGTCACTAGTGGCCAGGAGCCACGATGCTGTAAAGCCTCCTGCAAAAGGTACAGGGCAGCCCGTACAACAGAGGACTGCCTGGCCCCAGATGGGATGGCCACAGTGCCAAGGGTCACATACCCCGTGCTGAAGCCAGAACCTGAGTTCTGATTCCAGTGCCACCACTTCAAACCTGGGCGAGGCATCTCACATCATTTAAACAATTAGACAGGCCTGGTGGCATGCACCTGTAGTCTCAGCAACTTGGGAGGCTGAGGTGGAAGTTTTGCCTGAGTCTAGGAGGTTGAGTCTGTGGTGAGTTGTGATTGTATCACTGCACTCCAGCCTGGGTAACAGAATGGGACTCGGCCTCAAGAAAAAAAAAAAAAAAAGAAAAGAAAAGAAAAAGGAAGAAAGAAAAAGAAAAATCAAATCTTCAGAGGCCCCTAAAGACCAGTTGCTATAAACAATATCCTGGAGTCCATCTCGTTCAGAGTGGATTGTTAGTGGTGTTCCTTTTCGTGGCTGGTGTCTCCTTAGGAACTTGTTCTGGAACATTCTGGCCTCCCCAGACCCCAGGAGCCTGCGACTTTACAGACAGAGGGCTGCACTGAGAAGTCATTTGATCCAGTGGCTTTTCGAGGCATGTTTCCAAGCCGCTAGAGCTGCATGTAATGAATTTAGGGAGGAGATGGATACTGCTTATTTTCTTAATTATGTGTTTGTATTCATATGTTCTCTACTATTCACAGGAGCTGAGAATTGCTTTATAATGCTTCTTTGTAAAATCAGTCTGGCCAGGTGCTCATGCCTATAATCCCAGCACTTTGGGAGGCTGAGGCGGGAGGTTCACTAGAGGTCAGGAGTTCAAGATCAGCCTGGACAACATAGCAAGACCCCCATTTCTATTTTATAAAATACAAATGTAAATACACACACACACACACACACACACAATCAATCTAATTTCAAAACACTAACTTGATGAGAAAAATAATGTCAGTGAAACACAAATATGATAAGTTTCTGAAGTTTCAAATCTGCTGTTTTAGTTTAACTTCCTCACTTTATGGAAGAAGCACCTAATCTAGTGACCCTGAGCCTCAGTTTCCTCGTCCTTGAAGTGAAGACAGTGTCCCCTTCTTTGTAAGGTTGTGGTGAGAATTAAACGGTACCC
Organism: Tarsius wallacei; assembly: GCA_963574415.1. Lineage (NCBI taxonomy): Eukaryota > Metazoa > Chordata > Mammalia > Primates > Tarsiidae > Tarsius > Tarsius wallacei. Next base: position 6,849 of record CAUYQG010001542.1, read on the forward strand.
GGTCCATGATGAGAACCCGAGAAATATCGGCTGCTTCTGTGATCTCATCCGAGGAGGACTCTGGGATGAAGGGCACTGTTAGTCTTCCTGCGCCTCAGGCTCCCACGTGAAGGTGAAGGCCAGAGCAGAGGGTTTCGGGGGACCTTCCCTCTCCTTTCCTGAGCATCCCCGGCCCTCCAGCACCCTCATCCTCTCGCTGACCCCAGGAATCGGCCCCAGGGAGTAGCAGAGAGCAGACAGCAAGGGGCAGATTCCAGCCTCGACTCCCGACCATGATTTACACCTAGAGAAACTGAGGCCTAGAGAACTCAGCCCCCCTCACCCTGAGTTCCTCTCTGAGTTCAGGGATCTCCCGCTGCCTTCATCCTCCTAAAGAAACAGAGTCCTCCCACCTGTGAAGGACAATAAATGATTCATTTCCAGTAAATGGAGTAAGGTTTGCTGACGGACCAAAAGACAAAACAAAGAGAGGCGTGGTAATAATCACATCTCAAGAAAATGAAGCCTACTTTGAAATAAAAAAGGCTGAAACCCTCCAATCAAACAGCAACAAGTACTTATTTTAACCTTATTTGGATCAAAAACTGCTTAGGCGAGATCTGGGAAAAATTGGGGCCTCTGTTTTACTCATTAAATGAGGAACCAGGGGAGGGATTTGCACACCAGGAAATAAAAAGCCTTTTGTAACCACTCTGAGTGTGCCTGCACACCAGACATCTGATCTTGCAAGACTGTCCTTAAAGTTTTGCTTCTGCTGCACTCCACATCTCCGCGTCCATCCTTTGATTTTGGATGGTGAGTTTGTTTCTCACACACCAAAGGGCAAAGGTCAGCAGAGAGTGGCTCTTTTCCGCTGGCTGGCTGGCAATTCCTCACTCCACTGGTCAGCTGTTCCTCCTACTGCTTTATTTCTGTTATGTGTTCTCAAGTCCAGTTGGATGGTAACCGCTGCCATGTTTCCTGGGTTTCTCTTTCAGGACACCCCACACTCTAGCAGTCTGGTGGCAAGCTGGAACACCCCCCTGCCCCTGTTCTTTGGACAGTCATCTTTGCTTATGAAGGTGTTGGAGCAGCAAGGCTGCATGGACTAGGCAGAGAGCACTGGCTTTGGAGCCCAGCAGACATGGGTTTGAACATTGGTTCTTTCCTCCATTCTAGCTGTGTGTTCTCAGACAAGCTATTTAAAAACCTCTCTGAACCTCAGTTTCCTCGTCTGTAAAGTAGAGTGTTATAAGGACCCAGGGTGATAAGTAGGCAAAATGGTTAACACATCGTTAGGCACAAAGTGATCACAATCATCATTATTTTGCTTCACCAGTCCTTACCAGGTATATGTAAAAGAAAGCTAACGTGCTGGAGAAAAATATCTGATAGAAAACTGTGGGTTGTGCAAATCTTCTCTTTCTATGGGCCTCGTTTTACCCACCTGTAAAATGGGAGAATTGAAAACCTCTGAATGACAATCCCTGCCAACAAATCAGTCTACTCAGACACTATGATTTTCATCTTAAACTTGCTATTTAATCAGCACATTTGGGTGCTAGAGCTATTTTATTCCAGCATGAAAAAAATTACTTTAAAAAGTCAGCACTCAGGCTGGGTGCAGTGGCTCAAGCTGGTAAACCCAGCACTTTAGGAGGCCAAGGCAAGAAGATTGCCTGAGCTCAGAGGTTCGAGACCAGCCTGGGCAACTTGGTGAGACCTCGTCTCTACAATAAATGAAAAAAAAATTAGCCGGGCCTGGTAGCATGTGCCTGTGAGGTCCAGCTACTTGGAAGGCTACGGCAGAATGATCGCCTGAGCCCAGCAGGTCGAGGCTGTGGTGGCCGTGAGCATGCCACTGCACTCCAGCCTGGGCAGCAGATTTGAGACGCCAACTCAAAAAAAAAAAAAGAAAAAAGAAATAAAAAATAAAAAAAGAAATGTGCTAATCTTTAGGGAACTGCTGAAAAGTATATGAGAATCATTTGTATTATTCTTGTAACTTTTCAGTACGTCTGAAATATTTCAAAATAAAAAGCATAATAGAGAGACAGATAGGAATTGTATCCCCAGCTTGGTGACACTCACATCCATGCATGGACAGTGAAACTGAGGGCTAGGAGTGTGTGATTAAGAGCATGTGGCTGTTGAAGTCCAAAGCCAGGGCTTACAGCCTCACCTGCCAGCTCCCAGGTCAGTGTACTTCCCTTTAGATTCTTCCTTGGCTTTACCCCCTTTTATTCCTCTTTTTTGTTGCTGTTTTTTTTTGTTGTTGTTGTTTAAGAGACAGGGTCTCGCTCTGTTGCCCAGGCTGGAGTACAATGGTATGAACATAGCTCACTGCAGCCTTGACCTCCTGGGCTCTAGTGATCTTCCTGCCTCAGCCTCTCTAGTAACTGGGACTGAAGGTACATGCCACCATGCCCAGTTAATTTTTACTTTTTTTTTTTTCTTCATAGAGACAGGGTCTCACTGTGTCGCTCAGACTGGTTTTGAATTCCTGACTTCAAGCATTCCTTCTGCATCAGTCTCCCAAAGTGCTGGGATTACAGGTGCATGCCACCACGCCGAGCTAATTTTTTATTTTTTATTTTTTTGTAGAGTTGGGGCCTCACTGTGTTGCCCAGGCTGCCTCTTGTTCTTTTGAAACGGCTTCCTGTTAGTTCTCCTTTGAGGGGAGTGTGTTATTCAGAGCTGATGCTCCCATGTTACCACCCTGGAGCATAGTCACAGATCATAGGCAGCTGAGGCTAGACTAAAGGCTGAGCATGCAGGGATTTCTGACTCACAGGCAAGGAAACCGGTTTTTTCGGTCCTGGTGCCAGAACAATCTCTACTCCATTTCCATCCTTTGGTCACGAGGTGTCCTACAGCCTGGTATATAAGATACCCTTCTTCATCCCCCAAGCAAAAGGAGTTCCAACGTTATGTTGCTACCTGCACAACTGCAACACTGCTAAAAGGTCACCTGCTCCCCCTGGTGGGCTGATCAGAGAAGCGCAACTCCTGCAAAGGCTCCAGTTCCAGCTAATTGCGATTTTCTATAACAGTGATGGTGTTCATCATCTTGGGCCGGCCACAGAGCTGCTGAAAGTCAGAGCCTTTCCTGAGCGTGGAAGAGGATGCTCAAGTGTGGGTGGCTAGACTGGAAATCTTGTGAGGTCTTTTCAATCCCTGACGTTCTAATCCAGTAGTTGCTTATACCTGTTAGATTTGAAGCCAGCACCATGTCTTGGAGTTTTGAGGTCTTTTTTTCTCTTGAGCTTTCTGACGATGGAGTTGTATGAACTTAGAATAACAAACAGTGGGTAAAGGAGGTCTTTATGTAAATGGGAACCACTGCGACTCCTCTGTTTGCAGGTTTTGTCTCCTCTGTTGGGGACCGTTCAAGACCAGCACTCTGTACACAAGCCTTGAAGCCATGAACCACCTCACGTTTGAACTGGATGTCAGGCACTTGTGCATCAAAAGAGCACTGACTAATGCATCAGTCCCACTCTGTCGCCCAGGCTGGAGTGCAGCTCGGGGCCAGCTCGGGGCCCCACATGGACAGCTCTTGGCCGAAACTCCACCTGAAATGTCCCCCTCTGCCTTTGCCTTTTTTTCCAGAAAGTCCATCAAAAACCTTAGGATTAATTCCGTCCACATAATCTGTTGTGTTCACCCCAAGCACGGACACGAGAACATTCCCAGTGAGGATGTTAACGTGTGAGCAGAGTGGGAGCAGAACTGAGGACCTGAGTGCTTTTGGAAAGTCGAGATGGGGAGCAAAAGAGAGTTGGAGCTGTGAGGCACCTACAGGGAGACTCCACCTACTATCCTTTCTGGAGACTGCCCCCCCCCCCCGACCTGCCTATCTCCCTAAGAAGTGGGAAGAACCCCAAACGACCTATGATCTCCAGAACCAACTATGATTATTTTATGTTCTAATGGACATTGGTAGGATGGAGTGACTCAGCCGTCATCCTCCCACCCTGCCCCAGTTAACCCTGGACGCACTCCGTCCACTAGGTTCAGGGAGTCCCCGCCCCAGCAGGGCACGTGACCCAGGTCCAGCCAACCAGCATGTCTCATCTACCGGCCATCACATGGCTTCAGGAATGGACATGTGGCCCTAGCTGGAGGTCCGGAATTAATCCCAAGGTTTTTGATGGACTTTCTGGAAAGAAGAAATTTTCTTTACAGAGGGGCTGATGAACCAAGGGGCAGCTACCAGTCATGCTGTCACTGTGTTAGTAGGAAGAGTCAACACAGAGAATACCAAAGCTGAGAGATGGAGAGACTGGGTCCCGGTGATACCACTTAATAGCTGGATCCAGCCATGCCTGAAGCTAAATGTATACATAGATTTCTTTCTTTTGTTTTGACATAGGCCAGTTTGGATAGAATGTCATTCACTTGCACATGAAACAGACTGGTCTAATACGACAAAGTTGGGAGGCATGTACAAATCACTCAGTGTAATCCCATTGTTGGAGAGATGGGGAAACTGAGATACAGAGAAGCTAAATATCTTGCTCAGAACACAGGAGGATCGGTGGCCGTATTGGACAAGAGTCCAGGTCTCTGGCTGGGCTCAGTGGCTCAGCCTGTAATCCCAGCATTTGGGAGGCCGAGGTGAGTGGATTGCCTAAGCCTGTGGGTTTGAGACCATTCCAGGCAACTTGGTGAGACCTCATCTCTACAATGAATAAAAAACTTAGCTGGGCATGGTAGTTCCAGCTACTTGGAAGGCTGAGGTGGAAGGATCGCCTGAGCCCAGCACGTTGGCACTGGGGTGGCCGTGAGCACGTCACTGCACTCCAGCCTGGGCGACAGAGTGAGACTTCAAATGAAAAAAAAAAAAGAGTCCAGGTCTCCTCATTTCTCTGGCCTACCTCTTTCTATGTGAGGTTTCTGGCCTGTCTTCTCCATGCTGAAGACTTCATCCTTACCCATGACCTTGCTACCTTCCTCCAATGAGGGGAAAGGGAGAC
>CAUYQG010001545.1:0-14137 GCA_963574415.1 Tarsius wallacei
TAAAAAAATTGTGGTATAATTTACAATGGAATATTATTCAACTTTATGAAAGAAGAGTATCTTGTCATGTCCCACAACATGGTACAGACCTGGAGGAAATTATGGTAAGTGAAATAAACATAAGTAGTGAAAAAATATATATAAGATTAGAAATAGGTGTAGATAAATAATATAGCATAAGATAAGATAATTATAAGTTAGGAACATATGTCTAGTTTTAGAATATAGAAAATTGTGATTAAGTAAGGGGGCCAATATATCGTTGTTAGATTGTGTGGTAGGCATGAAGTTAAGAAGGAGGTGTAAAAATAAAAAAGGAAGTTGTTTAGGAAATTGTCTAACCCAGAGGTTATAGATCGTAACTGATAACTTGGCAGCTATTGTTTTGTTCCTATCTGATTGACTCGGACACAAATAGCATCACCGGTATCAGGAAAGAGCAGGGAGATAATTGTAAAGGGTAGCTTTCCCATAACTGAAAAAATATGATGTATGCCTTTTAATGTATAACAAAGGGTTCATTTTTTGTGGACATAAGGGGGGCGATAAAGGGACTATATAAGCATGTGAGAATTGAAGAAAAATTGGCAGAGTCTTGAGCTCTACCCAAGAAGAAAGGCTCCTGTCGTTCTTCTTCGCCGTTCCTCATTCTCTCGTCTCAGGCCCTGACTCTCTGCCTGGAGCTGGTCTCCAGCAATCCAAAAAAGGTAAATCCATACAGATAGAAAGTAGATTAGTGTTTGCATACTAGATTAGTAGATTAGTGTTGCCAAAATGATGAGTGTGGTTTACTAATGTGTATGTGGTTAATTTTTGATGTGATGAAATATCTTAAAATTAGATTGTGATACTGCATGAATAATTCTGTGGATATATAAAAAAACACTGAATTGTGCATATTTCATGTGTGAGTTTTATATTATGTAGATTATATCTCAATAAATTGTTTAAAAATGATCCCTGGTAACTCTAATAACTCAACACATATTAATATTATTTTTTCAAACTTTTATTTTTTCTTGAGAATCATTCTAAATCAGTCAATCTTACTGGCCTTCATTTTCCTCAGGTAAAATAACATTACCATTTATGTTGGCTTAGGATGCTGTTATGTTTAAAGTTTCTACAGCTATTAAACATTCATGGTTATTTTTTGTTAAAAAAGAAAAAAAGCTCTAAAGTCCACAAGCACTAAGGGAAACTGGAAGACACACTACCAGAGCACTTTTACTCTAATGGAAATATATTATATTTATAAAGTGCTTTTTAAAAGGAGTTCAAAGTGCTCTACTTCTGTTGATTCCTAAAACCTTATGAAGTCTATAAGAGATAGCAATGCAGTTAATTATCAAGCCACAGTAATAACTGGGACAAGAAATTCAGTATCTATAGCACCTGTCTTCCAAAATGTTTCAATATCTTACAAAGACAATCATTAAAGAACTCTAATCACATCATTTGTATGATCAACAGGTGATCTGATATAAAAGTAGTATGAAAAGTAAATGGCACTTTGGAGGGGATCAATATGGTTGTGTTCTGATGAGTGAGGTTAGCCTTGACAGTTTTTGAAATGAAACTGAGCTGGTGTACCCTAGAATAGTCACATCCTGCCAGTTTCCTTTTTATCATGTCAACCCATACTATGGTATTCCCAAGATAGTCCAATAGAGAGCTGATTCAACTTCTTAGTATCCTCTTTGATGTCTTCAATTTGTACTCATTCTCCTAGATAGTCTGGAACTAAATTATCTTCTGTAAATAGTATCTCAACTTAAAATTAACTGGTATAGCAAAAAAAGAGGCATATACCTCTGTTATATAGTTCCAGGGTCAGAAACCCAAGATAATTGTTTGCTTGCTTAGAGTTTCATAGCTTGAACGTTGCCAAGATGACCATAGGCTCTATTCCAAGCTCTGATCCAACAGTGTTGGTGATACAGCTTCATCAAAACCTTGGAGGCTAAACTTCATGGATTCCACTTTCTCAGGCTGCCTTTGTTTTCCCAAATTTCAACTAATTAAAAGAAAGGTGGGGAAAAGTGATGTCCCAAGTGTTCTCTGCAAACAGTCTCCATCATACTATCTCAAAACAAGTTGACTCATGGAGGCCTAATATAATCTAAATAAGAATATGTGTGCTTTTAATAATTATGGTGAAGATGACAGCTGACTTCCAGTCTTCTTTTAGCTAGTACTACATGCTACTTCTTCCTCAATTATTCTGTGATAATTGTGGGCTGTGCAATATTTTACTTGAAATGGAATGTAGATGAGGCCTTGACTAGCAGAGTTCATTACTTTCTGGCTATGAGTTCATATATAAAAGAATGTTTATGTGTCAGAGAAGGTACAAGGAGCTTTACAAAGATTGTGGTATTTCATTTCACAACATTCCTGTGAAGTAGACATTGTTAACCATATTATACAAATGAGGAAACTATTACACAGAAAAGTTAAGTCACTTGTTTAAAGTCACACAAGTAGAAGGTGGCAGAGCCTAGATTTGAATCTAGGTCTGTCCAGACTGCAAACCCATGCTCCAAATCATTGTCAGGTTGCCTTTAAGAAAATTATTATTTATGAAACAGTCATTAAGTTTTGTTACACTCAGAAGTCTCTTTTATTGGAAAAAAATTAGTTTCTTTACAAGTTTTGTGAGAACAAAATAGAGAGAAACTATAAAAAGGTAAAACCATAGGTAAATTATCCTTAAGGTATTGGTGAGTTTATTAAAAATTAAACTCTGCCTTCTCCAGACTCCCTATAACTCAAATACAGTTGAAATAGTTATGTCATATGGTAAAGTAGAAAAAACTGAATGAATAACAAATTCTTGAGTTGGAATACTGATTCTGTCATTTACTAGCTATGTGATCCTTGGCAAGCAATTAAATATGAATAAAATGTTTATCTGTGTAGACCATCCTGAAGATTAAATGTGATTGGTTATATAAAGTGACTGACGGTGCCTGGCATATGGTAGGCCCTCAAAAAATGGCAAATGTTATTGTTATTATTATTATTAAGAAAAATGCAGAAGAGATAAAGAAGTACAAAAGAGTAAGTGAATGAAACGGAGGTGCTTGGGGGAGGATCTTGGTATGATTCAATGTTACTTTAAGCATGCTTTAGTAAAGAGCAAACACAGAAAAATGAATCAATTCTCAATAACAAATGAATATTAATGATGATGATGGAGTTACTCTTGTGTTGAAGCCAGGTGCCAGAGGGATTCTTCCAACACTATGTTATTGCTTTTCATTACAGCAGGAAGTTGCAAGATGGACGTAGTTAGAAGATAGTTCCTTAAATTGGTTGAGAACAACCTAGAAGCACCTTAAATCCTGTTAAATCTTAAATATTGCAATTGAACAAATAAGAGAGTCTAACCAGTAGCAAGGAAAAATGGCTAACATCCATGCCTTTCTATTTAAATTATCTAAAGCAGATTCTTCAGAAGGAAGATCAATAGCCTTAAGAGATGTTCTGAAGTAGGCTTAGAATTCACTTTAACATAATAATTTGAAGCATATCTGAACAACTGAATATGCAAAACATGAAATAACATCTATTTCATGCCCAGGTCTAAAATTGTTTTAATTCTTACTCTGAATATGTCTTTTCCTTATAAACATTTAAAAGCTCAATTTAATTAAGGTTTCACTTAATGTTTTAATAAAACATTTACGTTTAGAAAAAGCAGTTGACTGACTGTTTACTGCATGCTCTGACTTCTCAGTCATCAGCACCTAAGGAAATAATTGACTTGCCTGACTATGCACCCAGGGAAAGCACCACTCATCTAATGACAACTCCTGAAAACGCAAGTAAAAATCATTACAGGAATAATGTATGTTCAAGAGGATGAACCTAACCATTTTAATCCTATTTTAGTAATGAGCAATGCCATGCTTCCCATAAGGGAACCCCTATCCCCCTGATTCCTATACTAATTATTATCAAGACCATTAGCCTTTTTATTCAATGAATAGCCATAGCCGTCGGACTAACTGCTAACATCACAGCAGGCCACTAACTTATGCATTTAATCGGAGGAGTGACTCTGGTCCTATCATTAATCAACTCCATTTTAGCATCAACCACATTCATTATCCTCATTCTACTTACAATCCTCAAAATAGCAGTAGCCCTTATTCAAGCCTATGTTTTCACGTCCTAAACAAAATAATTTTAAACGTCAGGAAAAATCTGCCAAGTTATAAATATGACTATATTTCATGAAAATAAGAAAATCTCATCAATTTAAAACATGACAAATGTTATTGTTATTATTACTATTAAGAAAAATGCAGAAGAGACAAAGAAGTACTAAAGAGTAAGTGAATGAAAGGGAGGTGCTTGGGTGGGGATCTTAGTGGTATAATAATAATACACAAAATTCTTCAGGCAGTTGACCCTGAACCACCACTTTGAAGCAAAAATCTCAAATTACTTCAAAATACGAGTTAAGCAACCTAGGTACCAAAACTAACTGGATAAAAGCACAGTTTTAAAAAATCTTTAAAAATAAATTTACACATTACCTGGTAATTGTTTTGGCTTTGTGATAATCTCAATTGGTTTGATGATGCGAAATGTGAAGAAAAATTACTCCGTGATGGATTTGTATTACTGTACATTGTACTAGATGCTGTGTGTAATGAGGTCCGTGGTGTCACATGATAGTCTCTGTTTTGATACAGTACATTATCTGACAAATCTCCAATGTTCACCATATGTGAATTTGGCATATTTCTTCCTGGTCCGAGCAAGGTTGTACTTTGGTTCTCAGCTTGAAGGGAACTACCACTTTCATAAAATCTTGAGTAGCTTGGTATCTGTGCTCCCATCGATGCCAACTCTTCTTCCCTGGCATATTCATATTCAGCATCTCCCGTCTCCATTGCAATGGACAAACAAGTCCCTTCTGTTGAGTTAGGCTTCTGTGGAACACTACCTCCCAGAATTCTCTGGGGGTAATCGCTGACTGCCAATGAAAACACTTCACGGATTTCCAAGTTTTGTGTTCTACAGAAAGGGTCTCTAATAGTTGGCTTTTGCCCACATAAGTTATGTGATGTTGGGCCTGTGTGTTCATGCTTATATGACCTTTGAATCCCAACTGGTTCAATTTTGCAAGGTCGGTGGCACACAGATGACATTTGAGGTACTGTCATTTCAGAAGCTTGCACTGAAGAGCTTCCATAGTTTTTCTTCGTGTGACTGAATACTGAATTTCCAGAATTTAGCACACTTGTTTGTCTGGACAAAATAATAGTTTTTTCACCCAGGAGCAGGGAGGCATTTTTGCAGTGTGCTACTTGTCTTTGAACAGGAATGTGCAACTGAAACTCAGTATCATTTTTACTGGTTGTTTTCTGAATAGGGATTTTATGTGCTTCTGTAATTTGTGTGCTTGTGTGTTTGGTTGCCCCTTGCTTACTTGATGAACTAGCTGAACTGTATATACCAGTTACGATGACATCATTGTTGGTAGATGTCCAAGAAGACTGTTGGCTTGAAGGTCGAGCAATATTAACCACATTTCTGACTGCAATGTCTGGAGCTGCCAAAGAGGTACCTGAAACAGTTCCTGTTGTTGCTGTTCCTGATTCAGAGTTCTTACTACTCATTTTTCTTCTTTTATTGCCAACCCACGTCTGGAAGAATAAAATATGGTATTATAAAAAATTTTAACAACAAACCAAGAAAAAACAATTTCTAAGTTGCATATTATATTCTCATTCATCATAGAATCAATGACTACACAAAGATTAAAGAAAATATGCAATAAAAGAAAAAGTAACTAAAGTATAAGGGCAAATATGATCAAGGACTCCTACTTAATAAATATCTAGGAACTCTGAGAACAAAGTGCATTACTGTCCCTTTCTTCCAAAAAAAATCCATCCAATTAACATGTATCATGAATCCTAAAAATGTTTACATTCTTTAAACTAGTATTTGCATTTGTTTTAAAGTATCCTAAAAAATAATCACAGATGTAGACAAGGCTTAAATGCAGTGGTGTTCATCATCTATTTATTTATAATAGTGAAAAAAATTATATTAGAAAATGCTCATAGTATTATTAAGTGTACATTTGCAATATTTAGGTTCAATGACTTCTATTGTATGAATATATCATAACTTGGTTAATTTCATACTGCCAGCTATTTGTGTTAGTTTTGGAAATATTTATTATTATAAACAATATTGCAATATACCTCTTAGTACATGCATCTTTGTGCTGTTGTTCTATTAGAATGCAATACTAGAAAAGAAATTGCCAGGCTATGATATTTTCAAAGTGCCTTCCAACATATAAATTCTAGTTTCATCATACCCTCACCAACAGTTTTCATTATCTTTTTGTAGTCTTTCCTAGTTCAAGAATTAACAAAATGTATATAATTGATGTTTTGATTAGAATTTCTATGGTAACAATATTATCTTGATGGAATTCCTCATTTATTTCCTTTACCCATTTCTATATTGGGATATTTGTCTCTTAAAATTGATTTGTAAGAGCAATTTTCTAAAGATAGTAACACTTTGTCCCAAGTTGCATTAGTCTGTCATTAATTTATGGTAGTTATTTTCTTCTTTACATTTCTCTCCACTTACCAAATTTTACAATATGAATATGTACTACTTTTATAAACAAAGTTATTAATAAAAATACAACCAGTGGTTGGCATTTAGAATTTGATTATAAAATACATATTTTATGTAAGTAATGTTTTATAATTATCTTAGTATTGTTGCTTTGAATCATGTTTCTTAAAATATGCAATAAGAAATATTACATTCCACAATGTGATTACTAAACTTTATAATTATTGCAAAAAGCATATCATATTATAAACTCCCAAAATACATAAATCTATTAAGAATTAAACAAAATGAATAAATTAACTAATTAAATGAGCTAGCCCTTAACAAACATGGTATAAGATATATTTGTTTAACTTCTGTGTGAATATGTTTTAGAAGACCACATAAATTATCCAATTTCAATGTTTTCTGTGCACAGTATATCAAATCAACGTATAATTATATACAAAATTAATATAGTTGTAGTACTATAAATACAAGCTAACGTACTGAATCCTCATTTTGCATTCTTTATATATATTTCCTTCTTTGATAGGTATTATTTTTCTCATTGTGTAAATGAAGATACTGAGGTTCAGAAATAATAAGTACTTTGTGGAAGGATATCCTGGTAGCAAGCTGCAGAGCAAAGATTTAAAGTCAATGCTTCCTCACTTCAAAGCACATTCTTTTTCCACTACCCCATATGTAGTGGCTAGAAATTCCTGAAATATTCAATTCTACTGACCATTTTACTGTATGAATTTTACAATAGGAATTTAAAACTATGATTTACTTTCATGAAACAGCAGGAGTGAGAATTACAAGCAGAAGGACACATGAATATAAATGTCACAGGAGATAGTAAGAGAAACTAAAACGTTTCAAAATGTATACTCCAGAAGTACTTAAAAATAAATGTAAAAAGGTGCATTTTATAAATATTCAAAATAAGTTGCCATGTTTCAGCTTTTAAAGTAAAAAACAAACAAACCTGTGGGAAGCATGATTAATCTGTACATAGTCTTTAAAAAAATGTGTAGGAATTATATTTAAATGTTTAAAGGTAAAGCTCAGTTAACTGGCAAAATTTGAATTAAGGAACTACTACATCTGGAGGGCAACTCTAGGCCATTTTCCAAAATAAAACGTAAGCTATTATATTCTCTTCATACAATATCTACCTTAGCACAGCATGTTTAAGAGTGATCTTAGTGCATTGCAAATGTATGGCTTTTATAAAGTCTTATAGTTTATGCATATATTTGTATGTTATAGTTACTTATATAGTTTAATAGATTGTTATATTATGCAACCATCACAAAGTAAAATGTAGTAGAATAATACCCATATATGTATGAAACTCAGCTATCTAGCCAACTAGCAACCTCCCTTTTCTAGAACACAGATAAAATAAATGTCACAAGATCCAAGCACCTCACTAATATAACAACCCTTAACCTCAAATCCAATTTCTCTAATTATATACATAATTTTAACAAATCTAGTATCCTAACCTAAAACAAATTAGAAATAACAGAATAAAAGAGGTGCTGGTGACAGAGGTTGTTGTTGGCAGGCATCTCGATACTACCAAAACTAAATATGTTGTCTCAACATTGCTCACTAAAAAGGAGAAGAAAGGGAAAACAAAACAGAATCAGTGTGAGAAATTGCTAAATAGCAGTCTGGGATTCTTCAGTAAAAGGGGAAATAACTCCATACACCTTACCAAATTGTGAGTATTATTTTATTGCACAGTGTAATTGATTTTGGCTTATAAAAACCTTTAGTAAAAAAAGTAAGGGTTCAATTATTTTCCATATTCTCAATTAATGTAGGAATATATATAAATATTTTCATAAAATGCAAATAAAAAAATCATTTCCTGAATTTTCCCAATAACTGAATTAAATTTTATTAAAGTTGTTTGGTTACAGAATCTAAAATTTACCAAAGCTTGTCAAATGTAAATGATTCTCATTGTAAATGCCTCATTGGTGAGAAGAAAAACATGGTTAAACTAAATCTATTTGATAAGAATTTAGAGTTAGGAGCTAACAAAGTGATACTATGCAGGACAAAAAGAAAGAAAACACATTTGGATCACCAATCCTTAGTGTTTGTAAATTAATCTTTCATTTTTTTTCTTAGAAATTCAGTCTCTAAACCTCTTTTTTCCTTTCATACAACAATTTTTTTTTTTGATTTCCTATTTTTTTTAACCCCTCTAGATTTGTTTTTGCTTGGATGTTTTAACCTTTTAAATTGTATTTATGTTGGGATCAAGTTTTCAGTATAATGAGACTTAAGGTTTTTTTGTTTTTCTTTTTGTTTTATAAGAAAACCACAATGAATAGTATATTAAAATGATAAGGAAAGTTCTGTTTCAAGTAGAACATATAGACCTAGTGAAATATCAGGGGTGGAGGGTAAGGTTGTAGAGTGCTGAGTCTATAAACAACTCTTTTTGCTTCTGACTAGAAAAACCATTAAAATTCTGTTGGGATTTAGATTAGTAAGACGGAATTTCTAAACAATTTACACTGAAAGGAAGAGAGTAGATTTATTTTATACAATTTTTATAACATACGATGTTATACCTGTAATCTTGCATCCTAAGAATTTATATCTTTTATTCCCATTGTTTGTTTTGGATGTTTACATTATTTGAAGCATAAGTATAAATCTCTGTATTTCAACACGCTCAATATTCAAGCACAATCAAGTAAGTTATGAGGGGAAGATTGCAATAATAAATTGGAAATGTGAAAGATAACAGTCCAAACTGCAGCTACCTAAGAGGGCTTTTCACTTTAAGGTAGTGGCAAGCAAAAAATAAAATAAAATAAAAACAGAGGAAATTAATTACTACAGGAAAACAAAATAATTAGTAATTATAAAATACAATTTTATAAACTTAAAACATAGCACAGTTTTATATTGTTTTTTCTAAGGTGATTCAACATTTTCTTCTGAGATTTAGCAAAGGTATTTTAAATGAGGCATTTAGAGTTGATATTTCTAGTTCTTACACAAATCTAGTATGATGCTTCATCTCAGCAAACAGGAAACAAATATCTTGGATATTTTCTCCTAGAATTAGTGGCATAATTCCCTAATTTTAGGTGACTATATCCTTTAGTCTTTAAGAAATACATTTTCCAAATAATTATTTTGATCAATAGATTTTTATCTTGAGGGTCTTTGAAGGTATGTCCAACAAAAAAAATAAGCTTAAAATCAGATGTCCTTTTTCTTTTCCAAATTAGCTTAGTGAATGCCAAGGATGGGAATGTTGCTAATCTTTGAATCACTAAGCTTTCACACCAAAAGGATTTCTAGCATTGTCAATCAACCATGAAAGGACCTATGCATTCACTAAATTCCGTGACTAGTTCTGTTAGATTTATCTTTTGCTTCCTCTCTGTCACCTTCTCATTGCCTTTCACTAATGTGCAGCAGCTCTGATTTTTACAGCTGAATACCTGTGGTTGTGATAAAGAAAAAAATTCCTCCCTTGGGATTTCTTGTCTCTTACTAACCCATTGAAAGCCATGAATTTTACTTACAAAACATTATTTGTAAAACAAACTAGGTTTTCCTTAAAAAAACCAAAAATATTAAAGTTATAAATGCCTGATGAAAAAAATATATGCCGGGTACACAATACTGTCTCAGTAAATGCCTGTTTTACTGATATAATTTTTGACTGGTTATATCTACACTAATTTAGGATTTAAAAGAAGTATAAGATCAACAACTCATCTTAAAGGTATTTATTACTTCAAAAAACTGGGATTTTTCAAAGATATGTTTACATTGCAAAGGTTTTAATGTTTTCAGGGTATTTACAGAAACAAATACATACTAATTGATTAACTCTACTTATTAAAGAATTAGTATTGTTATACCAGGGAAGAGAAGCTGTTTATAAAGTTAATGACTTTATATCCTGATTAGTTTTACTCATATTAAGCAAATATCACTTGTAATAACAAGCTATAAATTTGAGTGTAAGACCTCAATACTTACCCTGACTACACTGAAGTCCAGCTTAGTCTCCTGTGCACACTGTAATATGAGCTGAAAGCAATTTTTACTTTGATTTGTCATTCCATTTTCATAATAACGCTGCAAAATCCTTTGTTGTTCTACAGTAAATACAGAACGTAGATTCATCTAAAAATAAAAGAAGATACTCTGAATATTGGAATAAAAATTGGGTATGTGTAGAATTTGTACACATTCGTTTTGATACAGTTTCAGTGCTTCCAAACAGCAAGATTTCAAGTGAATTTTTCTCTAGTAATGAGCAATAATTTGTGTGCTAAAGAGAGACAGCTTCTTACTGAAAAATATACATAATGCAAAAACTTACTGAATTTGTTCAGAAAAAGCACCAACTTTAAAGACAAAAAAAAAAGAAAAGAAAAAGAGAAAAGCCTTTATCTGGTTTGTGTCAGTGCTTGGGGGGGAAAAAAAGTTCTTTCACTGAAATAAATATTTACAGCCAATAAAGCCAGAGATGGTGGTAGCCATACATGGTCAACTATCAACAGGGACACTCACTGTTCTTTGTCAAGCAAGGTATCTGACATATGTCTTACACTCCGGAGCTATGCTCTGGAACAAAAGGGTGCTTTTATTTTTCCTCTTTCTCAGATAAGGGGGTTCTTTTATATATTAAAACAAAACCTCTCCATAAAGCTTAAAAATAAATAAGAAGGTTTAGTGACTGTGAAAATTTCTTTGCCTTAGGCAATACTAACCAAAATAATTTTAATAAATATAACAGATAAATCAAAATTCAAAATCATGTACATTTTACTAATAATAAACTATATGAAATTATGTGCTTTTTAATTAAATTAACACCATCCTAATCAAAATAAGACAAGTAAGAAAAAACACTTTATATTTCCTGCCAATAGATAAAATGTGTAATATTAGGGAGGAAAAAAAATTGTGAATTTAAAGAATAAAGCTCAGGTCAAACTCTTTTCTGAAAAAGATGGATTCTAGTAGTGCATCTGATAAGAACACTTGTTATTATATTAAGGCAAATTAAAGATCGTTTTAAAAGCTGTCACACTGAAATTGTTATTCCTAAAAGTTGACAGACATTAAAAAAAATATTTTCCTAGGAAAGTGTCTCTTCAAAATTAAGAAAACAGCAACAACAAAACACTACAAGCCAAACCAAACATAAATCTTTCTAATATACTAAGAAGGGAATCAACAAAGTACACTGACATGGAAATAAAAAATAACTTCTCTTTCTCTGAATACTTTAAAACAATAAAGCTGTCTAAAAAGAAAATTAAAGGCATACCAAATTCACTGCAATTTGTAGCCCTTTCTTTCTTGCCCACATAGGCCACTGATCTCCCTTTCTTTTCTTTTTTTTTTTTTTTTTTTTTTTGAGTTGGCGTCTCACTCGATCGCCCAGACTGGAGTGCAGTGGCCGCTCCCGGCCACCGCAGCCTCGACCTGCTGGGCTCCGGCTCTCCTTCCGCCTCAGCCTTCCGAGTAGCCGGAACTACAGGCGCGCGCTATCACGCCCGGCTAATTTTTTTGATTTATTGTAGAGATGAGGTTTCGCCTGCCCAGGCGGGTCTCGAACCCGCGGGCTCAGGCAATCCACTCACCTCGGCCTCCCAAGACGCGGAATTACAGGCTGAGCCACCGAGCCCGGCTTGATCTCCCTTTCTAATGTTAAGAGATCCAATTAAAGAAAATCAGATGTGGGCAAGAATACCAGGAAAGTTGAAAATTTTTCCCAAAACATCGGAAACAAAGACCTCGGCTAACTTTCTGAAGGGAATCTCATTCAATTACACTAACGTGTAAGACTAAACCTGACCAAATTTTCAAGAATGCTTGGACTAGTAGGTGGGACAGTATCCATCAAAACAATTTTTACTATAATGACTACCAGTTTTCAGAGCAATTGGGGTTCCTTTTTCTAAATGATTTCGGTAACAATCAGGAGAAGAGTCAGAAGATGGAGGACGAGTACTGAAATACCTTATCTAGTGTGGATTTTAAAGCAAAGTACTTTGAAATGGGCTCTGTGGATGGTGGTAAGCTTTAATTCACTAACACATAATCAGGATAACGGCCCTGATCTATGCAGGGCTGTACTTACTGCAAAAAAGCCTAGAGTGTAAAATGTGAGTACTTCCCAAGTGTGATGATGCATACCCTAATAATATATAAATGTTTCTTATTGTTTTGATGCAACTGTTACAGTTATCCAAACATGATATGAACCTTGCAAAGCACAATAGTTTATTCCCCACTGATACCAATAGCCAAATATAGATGACTAAACAGATTTCTGGATTCTACAACTTTGACAATAGACAATGTTGGGACCTTATTAGGTTTCCCCTTAAATTAAGTAGCAGCAGCAGTACATCCACTTCTCTCAGGAAAACTACTATTTTTCTTTCAAATTAGAAGTTCACTCTTTACCACAACTAGATTACCCAATTTGAACAAGATAACTTGTCATTATCTCCACCAAGCTAGTTATTTTGGTCTATAAAGTAGCAAGATACAGAACAATTGGGGAGACAGCATTTTAATCATTCTCAAAAAACAATAAAAAAGAGTTGAAAAAAATATTCACTTTTGAAATTTGGTTCTTAATTATGTAGAAGATAAAATGAAAAGCCATTGGCTCCCTGGGAATTGAAGCCCATTTGACTGGGATGGGGAAGGTGGCTAAATTAGGGGATTAAATGCTAAAGTAAAAAGTCTTTTAGTCTTACTCCAATATTTCCTACTGTATTATTCTTTGTATTGTATCACCCACTCAACACACACCTGTCCATAGGAATAAGACACCATGTGTTTTATGTTCAAGTTTCACTCTTCACTATTTTGTAAATTAATTAATTTCCATGAACATCCATTTTGGAGTCTGTAAAATGCTGGATTAGACAATTTGTGCTGCCTATCAGTCTGGGTTGCTACAGATATGTTATAATATATGAAATAATTTTTCTTATATTGTAAGGCATGTTAGAGTTGTATCATACTTATGTTTTTAGTATAACTGTGTCCCTCAATTTATATATTATATTCAGATATGGAATTTCTCAGATTCTTCTCAGGTTTAGAATTCAGTGTTTTAATGAAGACTGTGAGACATTAAAAAAAAGATTAAAACATGCTCTATATGTTCTTTACAGGCAATCTGAGCAATGCATAAAATATTTTAGATTAGTTGCTTTGGAAATATCTGAAAAATACAGCTTGTAAGAAGGACTGCTTCCTTAGGGGTTTCAGGTAGCTAAGGCCATATTTCACATGGAAATATTTCAGAGCATGACGTTTTCATTGTTGGAAAGTTTTAAACTACAAATTATATTTCTATATTATTCAGATTATCAATTTCTTCTTGAGCAGGTTTTGGTAGTTTGTGTCTTTCAAAGAATTGGTCTATTCATCTAAGTCGTTGAATCCAAAGGTGGAAGTTGCTTAATAATATTTGCTAGCCAGGCTCGGTGGCTCAGCCTGTAATCCC
>CAUYQG010001548.1:0-25293 GCA_963574415.1 Tarsius wallacei
AAAAATTAGCCAGGCGTGGTAGCGCGCGCCTGTAGTTCCAGCTACTTGGAAGGCTGAGGCGGAAGGATCACCGGAGCCCAGCAGGTCGAGGCTGCGGTGGCCTGGAGCGGCCACTGCACTCCAGTCTGGGCGACAGAGTGAGACTCCAACTCAAAAAAAAAAAATCTTAGAAAATGCAGGAGATATCCTTATGGAAATTGGGAATGGCAACCAATTCCTGATCAAAACCCCAAGTGTCCATGCCATAAGAGATAAGATAGACAAGTAGGACCTCACCAAACTGACAAGCTTCTGCAAAACCAAAGAAACCATTGAGAGAGCAGGGAGATAGCCCACAGACTGGGAAAAGATATTTGCCAGCTGTATATCTGACAAAGGCCTAACATCTAGGATCTACAAGGAACTCAAATGTGCTGAAAAGAAAAAAAAGCCAAACAGTCCCATTACAAAGTGGGCATAAGATATAAATAGACACTTCTCAAAAGAAGACATATGAGCAGCCAACAGATACATGAAAAAATGCTCAGCTTAACCAGTCATCAAAGAAATGCAAATTAAAACCACTGAGATACCACCTAACTCCAGTCAGGATGGCCATCATCAATAACTCAAAAAACAACAGATGCTGGAGAGGATGCAGCAAAAAGGGAACACTTCTACATTGTTGGTGGGAGTATAAACTAATACAACCTCTGTGGACAACAGTGTGGTGATTCCTAAAAGATCTAAAAATTGACCTCCCATATGACCTCACAATACCCCTACTGGGAATATACCTGGAGGAACTCAAATATCTCTATGAAAAAGATACCTGCACACACGTTTATTGCGGCATTATTTACAATAGTGAAAACATGGAACCAACCATGCTGTCCATCAAAAGAGGACTGGATTAAAAAAATGGGGTACATATACACAATGGAATATTACATAGCCATAAAGAAGGACAAAATTATGAACTTATAGCAACTTGGATGGTCTTAGAGGTTATAATACTGAGTAATCTATCACAGAAAGAACCGAGTATCACATGTTCTCACTCATAAGCAGACCTTGAACAACAATCATAATACTATAAGAAAGAGAGTGGGACACTGCCAGGGGAGGGGGCAGCACATCTCATCAACATTGGTACCCGCATAATGAACATTTACATACCTAACCCTGAATTGTACCCCACATATTTAAAATAAAAAAAATTTTAAAGAAAAAGGGATGCAGTCAGTCTTCTTTGCACTCTGTGGAGGGCATTCTGCAAAGTGTCTGTAGATGAGTATGAGAATACTGCCACCAACTTGCTCCCCTCGAGATGCCTATTGCATCTGCCTTTGGACTACTTTCCACACTGGGGTTCTGTTAAACCGGGAATGGTCATATTTCCTGGAGGAGTCTGACCAACATTCAGAGCAGTTTCCTCCAGTGTTGTGGTCACTTTGCTAGCGTCAAATGTTCCCCTAGCAGCATCAGCCATGGCCAAGAGTCATGCCATTTTAACAAGTTGCCTTTTTTTTTTTTTTTGCAAAGCATGGGTTTCCCCAGAGGAACCGCTTCTCCTGAGATCGTAACTTCTTTCATTGGGTGCTATTATTTCTCATCCTTTCACTCCTTCAGTCAACAAACATTTATTAAGCTATAATGATGGCAAGACAACTTTTAACCACATCTATACCTGACTTTATAAACTATTTGAGTAAAAAGAATAAATACATTTCCCTTCAAATTTGCTTAGTCTGGAAGTCCTAGACACAGCAATCAGGCAAGAGAAAAAAATAGAGGGTGTTCAACCTAGAAAGGAAGAAATCAAATTATCCCTGTATGCTGATGATATGATCTTATATCTAGAAAATCCTAAAGAAGCCTCCAAAAGATTCCTAAAGTTGATAAGTGAACTCAGTAAAGTTTCAGGATACAAAATCAACATGCACAACAAAATAACACACACAAATCAGTAATCCTAAGCAAAAAATAACAAATCACTACTAGACACCAATAACAACTAGGCTGAGAATCAAATCAAGAACCCAATTCCATTTGCAATAACTGCCAAAAACCTAAAATGCCTAGGAATATATTTAACCAAGAAGATGAAAGATCTCTGCAAGAGGAACTACAAAACACTGATGAAAGAAATTGTAGCGGATATAAACAAATGGAAAAACATCTCATGTTCATGGATTGGAAGAATCAACATTGTTAAAATGACCATATTACTAAAAGTAACCTACAGATTCAACACAATCCTTATCAAACTACCAATGTCATTTTTCAAGGATAAAAAAAATCCTAAAATTCATATAGAACCAAAGAGCCAGAGTAGCAAAAGCAATCCTAAACAAAAAGAATAAAGCCGGAGGCAATACATCGCCTAACTTCAAATTATACTACAAGGCTGTAGTAACCCAAACAGCATGGTACTGGTACAAGAGCAGACACATGGACCAATGGAACAGAATAAAAAGTCCAGAAATAATTCCAAGTACCTATAACCAATTGGTCTTCAACAAAGCAGACAAAAACATACACCGGTGAAAAGATACCCTATTCCACAAATGGTGCTGGGATAATTGAATAAGTGCATGCAGAGAAATGAGACTGATCTTATCTCTCACTATATATAATAAGTCCCCTACATATGAATGAGTTCTGTTCTGAGAGCAAGTTTATAAGTTCAATTTGTTCATAAGTACTTTGGTTCATAACAAAGTTAGCCTAGGTACCCAACTAACACAACCTGCACAGTACTTACTGTACTGTACTATACTGTAATAGGCATATAATACTTCTCACACAAATTAATATGTCAAAAATAAACACAAAAGATAAAGAAAGCATTTTTAATCATACAGTAGTACACTCTGGCACCAAGTGAACAGGCAAGAAGAGTTACTGATTGGAGGTGGGAGGGAAGGTGGGAGATGGTAGAACTGGAGGATTGTCACCAATAGGAGACAGAGGGCAAATTGCAATTTCACTCACAGCTGGCGAGGATGGCACAGGTTCTGGTTTCTTGCTGGATTCAATGATATCCACCCTCTTGAAAAACCAATTAAGTGATGTCGGTGCAGTAGCTCCTTTTTCTCCTTCCTTCATAGATGACATGGTAGCACTGGCCTGCATTCTGAACGACTGCTGCAGTTTGAACTAACAGTGCCTCCTCAAATAAAGAGCATCCCATTGCTGTTTCCTGCATCACAAATTGCACTGGTTTTTCTGTTGCTTCTTCCTCTTGCCTCTCTTCGTCCTTTCTCTGAGCCTCCAGTTCCTTTTAGTCTTCCTTAGTAAGCAAGCTCCTCATGTTGCACAGCAAGGAGTTCAGTGAAGCCATCCTCTTGCAGATTTAGCTTTAGTTTCCTGCTGAGGGTCACTAAGTTGCTGAAGACCTCTTTGGACTTCTCATGCACCTTTTCAAATCCACCCAAATCATAAACAAACTGCAGGCAAGAGGTCTTTCAAACCCCATTCATGGTGAACCCCGTAACCTCACGCCAAGCAAAGTCAATGTGTTTTAGTCCTTCCAAAACTGCTGCAGGTTGTTCCTGATTTGTCACTCACCTTGACTACCTGACAAAAAATGTGACATAATATTTCTTGGAAGTCGCTATAACTCCATAGTATATAGGTTGGATGAATGACATGGTATTCAGACAGAGGCACTACTTTGACATTGGGAGTAAAGTCATCCATGAATGGGAAGTGACCCAGAGCATTGTTGAACAGCAAAAGAATGTTGAATGTAACATCTTTCTCCAAGCAGTATTCCTCTACCTCTGGGATGAAGTGGTGGGGAAATGGTCTGTGTAACC
Source organism: Tarsius wallacei (assembly GCA_963574415.1). Taxonomy (NCBI): domain Eukaryota; kingdom Metazoa; phylum Chordata; class Mammalia; order Primates; family Tarsiidae; genus Tarsius; species Tarsius wallacei. Next base: position 3,804 of record CAUYQG010001548.1, read on the forward strand.
CAGGTTTTAGCGTTACTCTTCCACGCAACAGGAAAAGAGCCCTTAGCTATGTTTTTAAGGGCTCTTGGGTTCTCTGAATGATAAACTAAGAGAGGCTTCAGCTTCACATTGCTGGAATTATGCCTATTCTTTGCTGCTTTGTAACCTGTCATCAACTTTTCCTCCTCACTGATGTAACTTTGCTCGGTCATTCTCTTCTAAGATAGTCCTGTCTCATCCGCGTTAAAAACCTGCTCAGGTAAATACACACCTTCATCAGTAATTTCCTGAAGCACTTCAGGAAATTTCAGGCAGATACCATATCTACACTCACTGCCTCACCACTTACTTTTACATTGTGAAGGTTGACTCTAGTCTTGTACCAATGAAACCAGCCATGACTGGCATTAAAAGATGCTGTCTCTGATTCTTCACTGTGTTTCTTCTTCAAGTCTTCAAAAAAGCTTTTAGCTTTCTCTTGAATCAACATTAAGTTGAATGGAATGCAACACTGATGCTGATCCTGCATCTACACACTGAGAAGTTTCTCCATCTCCTCCATCACTTTTCTACACTTCTTTGATATTATTGTTGACATCACTAGCACAGCAGACTTAAAATCCAGCTGATGGTTGAATGGTTCATGTTATGAGTGACATCTACCATCTTTTCAACTTGCTCCATTCTCTCAATTATTTTCACTTTTGTTTCCATCATTAGCACTTCGTGCTTCTTAGCTGTACCAGCTACATCACCACTGATTTTATGCTTGCTTCTGGACATCCTAGGCTTGAAATAAAGATGCTGGGTAACCCCCTCAGGTCCCCTCCCACTGTGGGAGCTTTTCTGTCCTCTTAATAAATCCTGATTTCTCAAAATAAAATATAAAATAAGATAAAAAAGAAATAAAGATGCTGTACTACTGTACTCTATACAGTACTGTACAGTAAAATACACAAAAGCACAATCATTTGTAGAGGAATTTATGCACATAACAATGTATGCCAGACACACAAACTAACTTCAATGATTGAACATGCAAACACCCATTCACATCTTTGAGAGTTCACAACTTGAAAGTTCATATGTAGAGGACTTACTGTACAAATTAACTCAAGATAGATTAAAGACTTAAACGTTAAACCTGAAATCCTAAAAATCCTAGAAGAAAACCTAGGAAAAACTCTTCCTGGACATTGGCTTAGGCAAAGAATTTATGGCTAAGACTCCAAAAGTAAATGCAACAAAAACAAAAATAATTAAGTGGGATTTAAAAAAAACAAAAAAACTTCTGCACAGTAAAAGAAATAATCAACAGAGTAAATAGGCAATCTACAGAATGGGAGAAGATATTCACAAACTATACATCTGACAAAGGACTAATATCCAGAACCTACAAATAACTCAAAAAATAAGAAAGAAGCAAAAAACGCCAAACCCCATTAAGAAGTGGGCAAATGACATGAACAGATATTTCTCAACAGAAGATATACAGATGGCAACAAATATATGAAAAAAAATGCTTAATAACACTCACAATCAGGGAAATTAAAATTAAAACCACAATGAGATACCACCTTACAACAGTCAGAATGGCCATTAACTAAAAAAAAAGACATTGGCATGGATATAATGAAAAGGGAACACTATTGGTAGGAATGTAAATTAGTACAAACTCTATGGAAAGTGGAATAGGGATTATTCAAAGAACTGAAAGTAGACCTCCCATTCAATCCAGCAATCCCACTACTAGGTATCTACCTAAAGGATCAGAGGTTGTTATACAAAAAAGACATCTGCACTCACATGTTCATTGAAGCACAATTCACAATTGCAAAGATGTGGAATCAACCTAAATTCCCATCAACTGATCAGTGGATAATGAAAATGTGACATACATATGTATATAATAAAATACTATCCAGCCATAGAGCAGAATGAAATAATGTACCCTACAGCAACATGTATGGAATTGGAGGTCATCATCCTAAGTGAAGTAATGTAGGAACTGATCATCAAATACCACATGTTCTCACAAGTGGGAGCTAAGCTAAGGGTCTGCAGAGGCACAGAGAGGGGCATAATGGACATTCAAGACTCAGAAGGGGGAGGACAGGAAAGCAAGGAAGGATGGAAAAATCACCTGTTGGTTACAATGTGCACAGATGGGGGTGAGTATACTTAAAGCCCAGACTTCTTTGCCACTATATAAAGCATCAATGTAACTGAAAACCATTTTTACCCTCTAAAGTTATTGAAATAAAAAGAAAAAATCCCACAGGAAATACATACATACATACATACATACATACATACATGCCATGGAGGGGGATTTGCTGAGTAGTTTAGTCACTGATATGAAAGATATATGCAGGAATCCTTTGGGATTTATTGTGAAAAAATTTGGAAATTCTCTCATCAATTTACAGTAACTGTGCATGTCATAACCTATTTTCACCTTTTGTTATTACTTAAAAAATAGATGTATGTCTTCATCATTAGAGGTACCATATACTGTAATAAGGGCACTAGAAACAGGACCCAGGTCTGAATTCTTGTTGCATCTGGGCCACAAGTCACCGAGGGAACTTGGAAGAGTCACTGAACCTCTCTGAGGCTCAGTCATGGTTTTAGTGATGTGAATTTTGTTGGGATGAATCATTTCTCAGCTCTTTTTAAAGTGCCATATGATTTTATGAATGGTCATGGAAAATCTTGAAAATCTGTTATCTAGGAAGAGGACAAAGCAAAAGAGATTACATGCCTTCTCATTGTTCTAGGCTGACTGCAGCACATACACACCCTAATGCTGCCCTGAAGGAAGCAAGCTTTTCTACAGCAAATAGGAATTTGTGTTTAAAAAAAGAAGAGAAAATAATCTGTAGGTGGTGGGGTATAAGGAACAAACTGTTATTGACTTTAGGATGCCTTGAGTCTTGCTGTTTTCAGACATTGCATCATTTAATCTTCAATCATGTGATTTATTCCAGTTTTACACAAGGAGAAACTGAGGCTTAGAGATATTAATTACTCAGCTTGCCAAGAGGCAGAAGTAACATTAAGCCCTTCTTTGCCTGACTCTGTGGCTTTCCTACCATCCAGGGCCCCATGTTGCCTCCTTGGCATTGAAGGTCATGAATTTAAGAAGGTGCAGAATTTTAGTCATTAGAGTTCTAGGGAGCACATACCTTGGAACCGCTAAAACGAAAAGGACACACAACACCAAGTGTTGGGGAGGATGCAGGGCAACTGAAACTCTCAAACTCTGCTGGTAGAATAGAGTTTTCAATAACCACTATGGAACATGTTTTGGTAATATCTATGAAGGCCATTGAGGTTACCAGCACCCTTTGACTCAACCATTCCACTCCAGGGCATCCAACAGAAATGTATACAAAAGTGCGCCAGAGACATGGGTGGTGATGTTCATAAACTTGTAACTGCACCAAAAGGGAAACAACCCCGATGTCTATCAGTGGCAAAGCAGGTAAGCATAGTGGGGTGTTCTTTCACAACAGAGCTGTGCAGCTAGGGGAATGAAAGAACTACAGCCACGTGGAGCAACATGGGAAAGATGAAATACGTAAGGTTGAGTGAGAGAAGCCAAGCACAAAGGAACACACCTGGAAGGCTCCCTGTATACAAAATTCAAGAATGGGCAGAATTAACCCATGGCATGAGCATCAGAAGAGTGAGACCTATCCTAGGAGGAAGCACAGGAAGCTTCTGGCATTCTGGCGGTGGTCTTTTGTCCAGGTCTGGGTGCCGGTCACAAAGGGCTAACTGGTTTGTGATACTGGTCAAATTGCACACTTTTTGACTCTTTGACCTGTATACTTTTTTGAATTCAATTACACCAGAATTGAAAGATTACTTGAAAAAAATTCTAGAAAGCTGCTCTCTATGAGCAAAGTTGCCAGGGTGGAAGGGAATCCCCAGCCAGGAACTTGGAAGGGAGCTGTATGTGGGACCCTGCAGAGTCCACACTGGGCGAGCACTGGTCAAAGTCACAGAATGCCTCTCGGGAATCACCTGCAAAAGGCCCAGTGTTTGGTGAAACTGGATCTCAACTGGATAAGCACAGATCTCAACAGCCAGTCCCAGGGCAGAAGCAGGGGAGGCTGAAAGGCCCAGACTCTTCCAGAACTTGGGGCCAGGGGATCCATCTGCATGTTAGAGTTATTTAAATAAGGAAAGTGCATGTCCTTCTTGAATTGCTGCTGGGTCTTTCTTTCCCTAGAAGAGACTTTCTTTTCCTAGCATGATTAAAGTATGTTTTCAGGTGTCAAGTGAGTAAGGTTATGACAATCACCATGAACCCACATGTTCTGCCCCATTCCAAATGGAGTATGCTAAAAACAAACACTGTAGACCCTTGCTTCAGAGTAATTTTGTTTCAAATGGTAGATGCCTATCAAAGTTACTTGGGAGGTGTGGTTGTGTACATGCATCTTTCTATACATAATCTGTCGTTTCAGACTTAAAATCATGGCAATACATGATTGCCCTGAAGATTACAAAGTTTGCTGACGTCATTCCCCACTCCAGTTATGCAGTGCCAGGGCCAATGAGTGGAACTACCCAGTAAAGTCACCAGCATGCTGTCGTATGGACAGTACCAGGTAGGAGAGTGAAGGGCACACAGGAAGTTACTCAGTGTAAATAAATGACGGAGTCTTGACAGCAGCAATTTCAGCTAAGGGAGCTTCTGGATGTGTGAATCCTGATGCTCCAAGAGCCTTTAAGAAGACTTCCCAGGAACCCTGAGATTTAGAAACGTAGGTGTCACTCTTCCATCCTGTTCATAGGCCTATTTTTAAAAGGTAGGATAGCTAAAATATTAGGTGATGGTACATAAATATAACTCCCTAAATGCAATAGAAGACAATATGTATTTGTTAAATTGAATTCATAAAAATAGTAGTTATTGATTGAATATTTGCTTGATGTTTTTACAATGATCCTGGCAGGTAAAATAAAATGCAAATAATCCTTAGTCACAAGATTGTAGTGTGATTAAAAGAGATCATGCCTGCAGCATGTCCAGCACACTTTTATTGTACTTTTGTATAAGTAGAATCTTAATGATATTTTAATTTATGGTATTTCTTGAAATCATATGAAGTTTTCATGTGAATTTAAAGAATAATACTATAAATAAAATGTTGCAGTGTTTCATTATTTCTACACAACTCCTTCTCTCAAAAGCTGGTATTTACACAAGTTGTAACAATATATTGAGTTTTTTTTGTAATGCCAGAAGAATAACAAGACACAAGTAAACACATTAACTAATACACAGATGTTATAGGAGAGAATTAATTCCCCAATTACATCAAAGCCAATGGCTCCTTATTATAACAAGTTAAAATACAGAATTTTTTTAAAATAATATTTTTTTTAAAAAGCTAAATGCCCCAAATTAAGGAACTGTGAAAAAAATTATTGCACACACAGATATAAAATTAAGTACTCTAATAATCAGACATCTTTTAAAATATTAAATGGCATGAAAAAATCTTAGGACATACTGTTAATGAGTAAAAACACACACACTAATATATACTAATATATTAATAATGATTATTTCCAGATGACAAAATTATGCAAGATTTTTATTCATTATATCATACTTTTCTATATTTTTTTAATATTCCAGAATGATCAAACTGAGGGGGAGGAGTTAAATGTGGAGAAAAAAAGAAAAGGACCTGTTAGTAGTATCACTGGGGTGCAGTGTTCCCTGCCCCAGCTACACATTAGTCATCTGGGGAGTGCCTAAAACCCCTACCACCAAGGTGGCACCCAGACCCAAGAAGTCGGAACGTGGGGTGGGACCTGGGCTGTCTGCCCCTCAGAAGTGCCCCTGCTGACTCCAGGGCCATTGCAGAGGGCCAACAAACACTCCGCCTTCAGAGGTCTGTGGCATTTGAATGGGACTCTGAACCAATATCAAAAGATTCTAGAGCCCAGGCACTGCCTCACCTCTTACCAAATCATCTTGAAATCTTTGTCAGAGCTAAATATCCAGGGATGTTTGGTTCAGAATTGAAGCTCTGTGAACTCACAGGGAAGAATGTTGACCAGCTGGATTTCTAACCTACGTTTTTGAATCAAACGGTGAACCTGATTAAAACTTTCAATGAGCTTTTCCCTTATTGATTCCTTATTGGAGGAGGCTCATTGAAAAGATACTGGGAATGTGAAGAGAAGGTGGCTTGTTGGTCCACAGAAATATGGGCACACCAAAGACCACAACTGCAGAGGAAACACGAAACCCAAACTGCCCTCCTGCAGACATTTGGGAGAGGAGTAGAGCTAGCGGGTGTTTCCAACTTGGGAAACAAAGAAGGAAATGGCTTGGGTGCTCGGTTCTTTGACGAGGACATTTTATGGGATTATTAAGGCACGAGCACGTTTGCCGAATGCTTGCTATATACTAGGCACTTCCACTGTGGTCATCACAACCGTAAGACAGAGTTAGCAGAACTATCCATGTAGGGTCATTATTAGACTGCTTAGGAAATTAGTTGTTTCAATTCACTGAACTTTCTACTTAACAGAAGGTTAAGTAGCAAGACCATTTTCCAAGGTGACTTTTGAAAAACTTTCTTCAAGGTATTGTAATCACCAGTCTACCTGTTAGACAGCTCTGTCAATGCTCATTGTTCCAGCGTCTGGTCTAGTTATCACCCCCTTTTCATTCTCAAAAGTGTCCTAGTTTGGAGGGAAAATTATATGGTTTCTCTGAACCTATGGGCACAATTTTATCTTCCTTGATGATTATCTGTGGGTCAACAAGATAAAATTGGTTCCTATTATAGAGACAAAGGCTGGAATCCAGGAATGTGGGGTTGCAGTTGTGGCTTGACTCAAGGCTGCATGGGATGGAGACAAGGACACAGGATGGATGGTCAGGAGCCTGGGATGCCTGAGATTCTAGCCCCAGCTCTGCCACTAATACCTGTGTGACCTTAGCCAGCAACAAAAGCCCTCTGCGCAGCAACTGCACAGTTTATCATCAGACTGTTACTATGTCACATGTCAAATGGTATTCACCTCCATTATTTCTTATTTTTCAATTCCTATACCAATCTCAGAAGCCCAGGAGGCCACGAAGGCGCAGCCAGGGGGTCTACTCGAGCTGGCTGCCCTCTGATGTGGAAGCTGCAGCCCCCAGGCCACGCTTCCTGTCTGCCACAAAATGGGCCACTGAGCCCGAGGGTCTGATTCTGAGGCCATGTCTAGACGATGCTAAAACCCTGGGTTGAAAGTGGCAACCCCCAGCTAATCATCTGTTTGTCTTGACTCCAAATTAAAGGTTTAAGGGACGAACTCCTCCCAGCAGCTGCCTTGGTTACCTGGTTGCTGCGCCCGCATGGTGGGCCTGAGACTGGTCACCTGCAGTGCAGCGCATGAACATCTGGAATTTGCCCAGATGGGAAAAAGCACTGAGCCGCAGCGTCATGTGATAACTAAACCACTCAGTGCTGATGGCAAAGTGAATCACCTGAGACGCTAAGGGCTGAGAAGTTGGCTGCACTGCCTTGCCGTCCTTTAACCTGGGAAATGGTTTGTAGAAGGAAGCGTCCTGGGTCTGATGGAAGGGCTGTCATTGCCCTGCCAGCTGTGAGTCTTGTGTATCAGTCGGTGGAGGGTATCTCAGGTGAAGCTGCACAGCCCAGGTACCAGCCTCAGCCACGCCTGGAGCCCCAGTCCCAGCTCTGTCCTGTGCCAGCTGGAGATCTCAAGCAACCTCTCCCCACTCCTAGGTCCTCACCCTGCACCATCCGGTTGGTGACTTTTGGGTTGAACACGGACAGAGAGTAGCATATCATCACGGGTATGCGTTTTATCTCCTTCCTGTCTCAAAAATGTTTCCCTGATTGATGTCGTCCTGAGCCCTCCTAAATGTGGTATTCATATGACTATATATCTGATGGACCACTGACATAAAAGTACAGGGCTTTAACAGAAGAGCTCTCATGAAATAGAGTCCAGAAATGCTTCTCAGGTTAGCACTTGTCTGTGTTTGATCTTATCTTAATTTAACTCACTTAACTGAACTCACTCCTGAGGTAAAGCCAGCTCACTACATGTCAAGTCCAGGAATTTATTTCTCCAGGGTTTTACTCAATCTGGAGAGTGACAACATTTCAGACCATGTTTTGGGCAATCTTAAAACCTACTAGTATGCTCACTGCTGCATTTTACTCAGGAAATCTGGTGGGTCCTGCTCAGAGCCTGTCTGAATCAGTGGCAACAACAGGCTCAGGAAACTGGAATTCAAGTCTAATATATAAAAGGTGTGAGGGCAAAAAAAGAAGAAGAAGAAGTCTAGCAAGTGAGATGAAACCTGCCTCATCAGGCAGCTGCTCTGAAACCAGTTACTGTGGATTGCAAATCATACCCTGCTTGATTGAGCCCCAAACCACAAAGTGTCTAAAGAATGAAGGAAAGCACTTTAGTTCTAGTGCACTTTGGTGTAAGATTTGAGTCAACTGGAGTTGGAGGATTCAGCAGGCCAGTCTGAGAGAGCATGCATCACTTGATACCCTAGCCCAGCTGGCAGGGTTTCTTGGGAAGAGTGCAGTCAGCTGTCTGCTAGCATTCAGCGATTCCAAATCCAATTTCTATGGTTTCTGAATCAGTTCCTGGAATATAAATGGAAGGGGGGGGCAGGAGGGGGGAAAGCAACAATGATGCTTCCAAGAATAAAAGCAGTTGCAAGTCTGGAAACCCCCCAAAACTCCACTGACTGGAAGGAAGCTTTTCTGAAGGCACTTGAATCCCCTTCATTTCTGCATAGTGTCAATGGAAAATGAAATCACTCCCATCTTGGCTCTGAAAGCCTTCTCCAGCAACTTCACACCTGGGCCCAAGATCTGCCAGGGACCAGCTGGCCATTGTGCAGAGGCTGGTGGCTGATGGCCAGCAAGAGGCAGGAGAAAGGAAAGCAGGGCTAAAATCGGTCCCAAATAAAGCATGAAAAGCAATATTTGAATTGCTGCTTCCGGATCTGAACAGGAAACAGCATGGAAGCCCAGTAATTACAGGATAGAGAGTTGCTTGGGTCCCTAAGTCCCGGTCACACAGAAAGATCTCCAGTGAATTTCTTGGTTTTGGATACATGTGAGTTGAGCTACAGACAATTTAACAATCTTAAGATATTTAGGATTTAAAGCAAAGGCCCGTCAATCACTGAGGATGGTACCAATGAAAATCTGGGGCTGCCCCCAACCTCCGCCTGCTTTTCCTGGGGTGGGGGAGGCTGCCCCACATGGATGGACAGTCCCTCGAGGCTGCCAGGCAGGCTTGGCCACAGCAACCTAGATGCACACTTTGGTTTTATCTACTCAGATTAGCAGTGATCAAGCCACAGAGACATCTATGTCTACAGAGACCCCCTTTCTCTCTTTTTGGCTACGTTCCTATTTGCACAAAAGATATAAATGGAAAAAGAAAATGGATACTCACATTTTCCATTATGCTGTTTTTTATCTACTGTGTATAGAACTTTATAAAATGGGACACGGTATACAAACTTTTAAAAATAAAGTAAATCTTCTACATTAAAAAAGTTTAAAACATGCGCTCTCTCTTTGGAAATCCTCATAAGATTTCTAAGAACCTCCCACTCTCTCCGTCCCCAATGGTATCTTACAATGTGATGCCTCTTAACAATGTAGACTGTGTTTTCATACTACTATATCTCACATCTTTCTACCTTCTGGTACTCCCTAATGTGCTCTCATGCTTGGTTATCTGGAAAACCTTGCTCGGCGTGGGAAAGCGGGAAGGCAGCTTGTAACGCAGGGCAAATGCACAACCAGTCAGTGGGTCAAGAGTTCCTCAACTTCTGCAGTTCAGGTTTGGACTATTTTCGTACTTGCTCAAAAGGAGATTGGTTTTTTTAATGTTTGTTTCCATTTGTTGAAGCACCAATCAGGCTTCTTTGTCATGCGGATAAACATGGCCCCCGGTCCAAAGGGTCCAAGGGACTGACTGAATTTGTCCTGTGAGACAACTGTTTATACCTAAAGCAGGAGGTAGAATCCCTTTAAAGGGCTGCAAAGGAATTAAGCCTCTCTGCGAAGGTAATCTGACTAGCAGTGACTCACATGGGAAAGAGAGGAAGGCTTTGAATGACTGCTTCAGAACCTGTCTCATCTTGCTTTCTGCTTGGTCCCTGGCAGAGAGGAGCTGTCTAACCAGTAAGCTCAAGCATGGCTTTGTGCTTTGAAGCAGGCCCTTGATTTATTTGGAGAGGACCAGGAGGCCACACCTCAAGGGCAAAATCAGCCTGAAGTCACTCTCACCTGGAACTCATCCCAGCACCCGATCTTTTGTTCCTCTAGAGAGCTCTTAGAGTTTTTCCAATAGGAATATAAACATCTCAATTTAATTACAAAAAGACAATACTTAGGAAGAATATGAAGATCCACAGATACTTTTGTTTTGATCGCATCAATATGTCTTATGCAGAAAGAGACTTAAATGACTTTGCAGGTCACAAAATTTGATCCTCTAAGCATGTTAATATATTTCCTTTCTGACTTCCAAGGCTGTGGAATTTATTGCTCAATGAGACCATCTATTCTTCCTTTGGGCCTTTGCTGTTTATCCTATCAAATGCTGTCCCTCCTGCCTCCGCCCTTGCAGGCTGCCTGCACTTGGGTTTCACTGAGCTGCGGCCATCTCAGAAGCACTTCTGTTCTCCCCATGAAGAGATGAGCCCCAAGAGTGTGCTCCTGCTGCCAAGGGCAGGGCCTGGTACCTCAGAGGCGCTCAGCACGCATTTGCTGAGTTCCAATAATTCTCATCCCAAGGAAGCTGCACTTCAAGTCAAACTTGGGTCTGGTTCCACTTCTACCCATTCACTGCCTCATATTCTGCCACCTGGAATCCTATAGATCACGTCTAATCCTGGCTGGGAGTGCCGCTGCTCTGAAACTTTGAAGATGGCTATCTGACTTGCAGCTCCCTCCCCACATCTGCCCTCAGGATTAAAGCACTTCCCTGCTCCCAACTCATATTTGCGAATCCCCGCACCGATACTTCCCTTTAGCCTCATTGCAGTTTCTCAACTTCTTGAAATGCAGTATTTAAGACTCACAAACTTTTGACCAGACATTTCACTTCAACAAACTATCCCACAGAGACTTACCCACGTGCCTAAAAGTGTATGAACAGAGATGTTCGTGGCAACCTTCTATAGAAATAACCCAGATACCCAACAATAGAGGACACGACAGACTGGGGGAGCAAATCCACACACCTGCATACGGCTAGCTGCTGACAGATTGAGACAGCCCTCTCTACAATATGGACATGGAAATACACTCAAGTTGTCATCTGAAGTTAAAAATAAAAAGAAAAAACTTCTAGAATTCAGTTCTGAACATGAGTTATAAGCTCTAAATTATTATTTAGAACATGGGTATAATTCTGTTTTTGCCAAAAATTCATTATACACATACACATGCTATACGATAGGCAGAAATCTAGAGAAAGTTATAAACTTATTTCTCAGTTGTGAGGGCATAGGTTTATGGAGATTTTTACTTTCTTCATATATTTTTGTCAGGTTGAGTTTTTTTTAAAAGTAAGCATAACGTTACCTTGAATATCAAAAAGCAAACAAAATGTTATTCCAGAAGTGTCTGGCTAGCAAAAAGCAGATCACTTCTACTCCATCCTTTGTTCTGGATACTGGCCATCTTCCATTAATTCATAAGAGGTGCCCAAGGAGCGTTCTGGAAGCACCATGAGTCTCTGTGAGTTTTTGAGGTGGGGATGGGAGCAGTTATGTATGGTCTCACATGATGCTTACAGTCAGCCACATCTGCTGGCCTGTCCCCCAGGTCACCCGGCCTGCACTTCACAGAAGAGCCTCCCTGTGGCCATTTCTTATCGCACACAACTTTTCTAGGCTCCAACATGAAAATAAACTAACTCAGGGTCAGAGACTTTTGCATTTAGAATGAGTCACAGTGCAGTTAAGAATCACCTTTCAGAAGTTCTGCCAACTTAAAAAGAATAGAACTTTTGTCTCAACTGCATCTTTCAAGGACAGATTTTTAATTTTAATTAAGGAGGAAATACAGATTTTTTTTTTCAAGGATATAGTGGGAGTCACACACACACAAAAAGATGCTTCTTTTATACAGCATGGAATAGTTTATGAGTCGCTCCTTGTTTAGTGACATTTTATGCATCATATAGCACCATTTACATGGAATCTAAGTATTTTTCTGAGTTTGTAAACTATTTATTTTATAAATACGCCTGTCTTTGGAGTAGTTTTTGCCACATAATAGGAGAGAGGTATTAAAAAATAGAGTGAAAGGGCAAACTATCATGTGTATAGGCACTTGTGCAGAAATAACTTTCCAGTTCCAAATGCAAATACTGTTCTGTCCACAGATCTGTGGCTTCACAAATTTGGAAATCAAATGTGCTCTGAACCTGCAGGATTCACTCTGGTGCCTTACGGCACAATCCATCTGCAGACGCTGCCCGGTACGGTTGAGAGGCGCTAGGAGCTCTGAGCCCTGTACTGACTTCCCAACCCCTGCAGAGTCACTCTTCACAGGTTTCCTTTGTCTGGGGTCATACCGCCAATATTTCACATGAAGCTCATCAAACAAGAAAATGAGAAATAAGAGATATTTTATATGACTTAATTCCATGGGGGCTATGAAAAACAAACAAGCAAAAAACTGAAAAATATAGGTCCCTATCACAAAATAACAAAATCGAATGGACTTTTTTTTTCATTGAGGGAATAATAATCTTCTAATGATCACTTTGCTTGCCATGCAACTGGTTGTGGAAACGGGAAAAGTACACACACCTAGCATTAGAAAGAAACCAGACGGAGGAGGAGGCGATGGACATTATTGCTACAATGTGAACTAGTTATGTGCACAATGAGAATGTTGGAGTTTTAACACATCACATGCTGCCAAATTACGTGTAATATTTATTTTCCAAGCATTTTTTTAAATGAACAAACAGACTGACTTTTCCTGTGCTGTAATTTTTCTTTGAGAAGGCACAAAGCTGGAAATATGTATGCTTCTATTTGTACGTATACATTTAATATGTTTATTACAAAAACCAGTTTGGGAACATCTGAGCTGTGAGAGTTGAAGACAGTTCCATGAGTAACAGGGTGGTTTCAGCTTACAGATTTTTAACAAGACCTCAAAATATCATTTTTAAAAATGGATCTTAAAATGTACATCGTTTAGTACAGCTTTGCAGATAAATGGTAAGGTACTGCATTAATGACACATGTTGATGACAGGATGCAACAAAATTCCCGAGTGTGGGAAAAATAAGCCTCAGAAGCAGAGTCTGGAAAGTCACTGTGCATTAACTACGTCTAACCTCTTGCATGCAATAATTAATATGAACCATTTTACTTAAGTCTCTGCCTCAAAGACAAAATTTCCTTCAGGCTCACGGACCATGGTGCACACAGGCAGGGCATTCCTGTAAAGGAGCAAGGAAAACTCCTTAGGAAATAAGGAGGCGTGGCCATAAATAGGAAGGGAAACGTCTCTGGACTCTTCCTGCTGGAAGGACTTACCAGGATTCTCAGAAAAGGGAGGGGGTGACAGTATTAGTGAATTCGAACCTAGAATGGTTTTGTGATTTTGAGTGAGTAGCCTGATAGCTCTCCTTCCTGAACGAGGAGTGGGCATGAAGGTGAGACACTGTTCTGCAACCGCTGGGGACAGGATAATAAGCGCTTATGTTTGCCTCCTGTATCCCACTATGCACTAGGTTTGCAACACTTGACTCCCAGAGTTACCCTGGCACCAGGTTGCTCCTGCTCTTTACAGTTGCCATGGCTGTGGGCTTTCATGGGAGCAGTCCTGCGACAGTCTCTGCTCTCGGCCCCGGACCACTTTCTGGAGTTTTGTTGCTTTCATGTAAGAACCCAGAAATTCATGCACATCAGCCCTTCCCATTCCATGCTTAAAACTCTCATCGCTTATTCTCAGCTTCCTGGTTCTTTCAGAGGGAAGAACCGAAATAACTGGTTTCTAAAAACTTACCAAGTAGAACGTCTGTCTTAAATTGTCTCACCTACCAAACAGGCTTTTTTTTATCAAGACAGCTAAATTAAAGTGCTTATATATTTGGAATGATAGTACAAATAATCTTTAGAACAAAGTCAGGACTCTTCAGCTCTTTTACGGTTTCTATCCACAGGCCCTCATTAGAACGATGATTTGTGCCTCATCGGGAAGCTATGAAGCCCACGGAGTCCCATCTAGGTGGTCTCAGTTTGCACCACAGCTCCCTGAGTGCTTCTCACGTCGTACCTGTGGCTTGTTCCCTGGGCATATCCCTTAGGCAGGTCGTTTCCAGGAAGAAAAGGAGGGAAACAATGAGTGTGCCCTTTAGGATACTGAGGTTACCATAAAGAGCCTGGCTCTCTGATCAGGGAAGACTGTTTTATCTGAAAGTTGTAGAGTAATTCCCTCTCCCGTAACAAGAGAGAACCATTTCCAAAGCTTAGTACTGACTTAAAAGCCACTTAGAATGAGAAGGAGAGTCACAGCAAATGAGCTAGTTTCACCTCAGATACTAGAAGCGATTAGCGTGCAGTCTTTCTGCAGTTTCCCACATGTGCATACTCAACGCACCTCCGCCACAAACCACACCAAAAAGGATTTGGAGTTTTTCTGAAGGAGCTACATTATAATTGAATGTATTATTCCTTCCTATGTTTTCAATATCAGGGGAGATGCCCAAACATAAGCAACAAAGGTGACAACCACAAGCTCATTTAGTAATAACTTGAAATGTCAAATATACTTCAACTCCTAAAATTAATACAACACTCATTGTAAAACTGATTTTCAAAGGGGCGTCACTACAGTATATACACTGACTATATTAGCCCCAAAAGTTTGCTATTAATATTCCTATCCCTGAAAGGCCTACAAACCCCATTTTCCCCTTCACAACTTTTTTCCTTTCACTTGAATAGCTTTTTGAGTGCAGCTGATCTGCATCAGAAAGATCAAATGATGCCACGGTATAACAAGAAATGATTACACTAGGGGGATCCCCCCAAAACCCGGCATTATCTTTTGGAGGGCAAGCCCCTTATAATACAGTCTGAATTGGTTCCTCCTGATCAAATGATCAATCAAAGGCTTTACCTGTAAGTCTTGAGAAGGCTGTATTGTGAACAGCAGAAGAAACATTTTGAGTTGTGACAAACAGGTGACCAGTTCTGCCACCATGACAACGTACCTGCCCACACTGCTCTGAGGGTTCAGCAGTTTTTGGCCAAAAACAGCATGAGCCCCATGCCCTACCCTCCCTATTCACCCGATCTCACCCCGAGAAAAATATGTTGCCAGTGTGGAAGAGGTAAAACAAAAACTGGCAGAAGCACTAAAAGGCATAAAAATTGATGAGTTCAAAAACTGTTTTGAGCAGCGGAAAAAGTGTCTAGATACACCGTTGTATTGCATGGTCAGCCACGGCAGCTGTGGCACGGGAGTTGGGACAAGGGTTTCAACCCAGCATGGCAACTTGCTTGCTGGGTCTTGGGGGCCTTGGCGAATTTCCATGGCACGCACCATGCCTCAGTTTCCTCATGATGAGTTGCCTAAATGCCATCTGCTACGCAGAGTTGCCGATTAGCATCCAAAGCACCCAGGACAGCGCAGACCAGACAGCAAGCATTCGATAAGCGTTTCCTGCGGTTACCAGCAACAGATGGTCCACTCTACTCTTTGCTGCCCAGGGGTGCCTCTCGATAGGCACAAGCCCCTTAGATTTCCTATCCAGTCGGTTTTGAGGTGGGTGAGAGCAACACTGCTGTTTTTTAATGTGAGCACAGGAACTCCTACCCTTCTGGCAAAGAAAAATAAAAATTAAACAGTGTGATATACGCAATAAATTTTTAGAAACACGTTATTCCAAAACAGTTTGACTTTCGTGAATTAGAAGATGTGAGCTTTCTATGCAGCCTCCTTTATGCTTGAAACCAGAGATGTCAAAGCCTCTAGTGATAGGCATGTGCTTGGCCAGCCTGCAATCCACTATCTTTAGGGATATAAGGATGTGAAAAGGAAGAGTCGGGTTCAGGAAAATTTTGGGGTCTTTTACAGGACATGTGGCCCACTGCAAGCCATCCCTCACATGCACTCCCACAGTCATCCTCCTTGCTCAGATTTGACCACCACCCTCCACGGGTGCCTCGTTCCCACCTAAGTTGCTACACCTCTGTGGCTCTGTCAAGACCAACTTTCCTTAAGAGATTGAGCTTTGAATGAAAAAATGCCAGCTTTTCTCTTAGTCTCTTAATGTGATTTAGACATATCAATGCTTAATTCTGATCATAAAGAGTTGGAAAAAGTGTTTCTGAAAAGCTTTTCAATAGAAATAACAGGGGAGAAACAACATTCTTCATACACTGTCAACACTACTTTGGGTAGAGAAAAGGCAGTAAGTTGTTTTGCTGGAATATTATTCCTTTGACTAGCCCAGTCACCAAGATGCATCAAAGCCCGCAGTTCAATGTGTACAACCAGTTCCACTTAGTAAACGAGTACTGTGCACACAGCAGGGTTTCAGCTGCTCCAAGCTAGTGCCGAGTTAGACACAGCTTCACCCAAGGAGTAGGGCTCAGGTAAGATGAGCCGGACAAACTAGGAGAAGGCAGAGAGGAGGGGTCTGCTGGAACTCCAAGGTGGCTTGGGGCTCCTGGGAGCTAGCAACCCACCTGAGAGGCTTCCTGAAATGTCCCTGAGGTTAATTCTGAGGGACGGGTGGGAGTTTTTCCAGGACACGTCTTACAGGTAGGAGGGAAGAGATGAAGTTCTGGCCAGAGAAGGCCATGATGTGAGCGTTGGTGGGAGGGCTGCCAGGAGGGGTCCTGTGGAGCACAGTGGATCTGTAGGGCAGCATCAGGGAATAAAGAGAGGATTTTCAGAGAGCGACAGGCTTTAACATCAGGGTAACAAGTCTGAAGGACACTGAGGAGTTTTGACCAAGAGAATGTCGTGACTGTGCTCTGCACAAGGGACTCCCAAGGCTTCCCGCCTGCATGGCCAACATTGCTGAGTCCTAGAAAATACAGCATGCTCTAGAAACTGTTGACAGGCGAATTTGTTCTAATTCTCAAAAAAGAAAAGAAGATGGAGATAAATACTAATCTCAGGAGAAAAATACAGAAAGTGATTAGAAGTTAATGTCTGTGCACCTACAACAGAACTGTCACTAGCAAATGCAGATCCTGTGTGGCTCACTTGTTTCATGATCAGGCATCACTACAAGGATGACAGATCAGGACAGTAGCCCAAGCCAGCACGATCCGTGGGTCCACTTGACAAGTCTCTCCCGATTCAACTGCACTTTAAAAGGAAAAATGTGTGTTGGCTGACATGGTTTCATGGATTCATGGCAGGCTACACAAAGCATGTTGCTAAGAGGATTGATTTCTAACTAGGAGGAGTACTGGTGCTAAATAGCATAGAACTTGGTCTCATTTGACATTTTCACCATGATTCTTCAGTAAATAAAGCTACAGAAGGTGCAAGACATAACAGTGTCAAACAGAACTGTGTATGTGCTGGATGACAAATCAGATCTGAGGTGACCCCTCACTAAGCTAGAATGAAGAAGTGTTGAGAACAGTACTAATTTTAAAAAGGACAAGGGACAAGTGCTTTGACTAGGTCCCAAGTCCCAGTTACACAGGGACTTGGTAGCAGGAGAGGGCAGGATCCCTGAGAGTTTTCCTCTGCCCTGAGTCCTGAGTACATTTCCGGCAGCCCATGCAGAGCTTGTCAGAAAGAGCAGAACTGTCAGGTGGCTGCTGGGAAGAGGAGACTCAGTTATCTTCAAACCGAGGGACTGGCATGGAAAAAAGGGCATATGGTGTAAGAGGCCCAGAATAAAGATGAGTCAGGGATGCAGATACTTGTATTAACAACGACGATTTCTTTCAACCATTTTTTAAAAACTGTTAGAGCTGTCGAAAAAAGGATGTGTTGTCTCTGGATGGCAACGTCCCTGTCACCAAAACCTTTAAGAGGACTCAAGGGCTCCATCAGGCCTCCAAGACCAACAATGAAGTGTGTTATGTAAGGCTAGGCCTCTGACTCCAGAAAGAGCCTCTGGAGTGGGCTCAGGCGGCCGGCTTCCTGTCCGGATCTCCCAGGCATGCCCGACCCCATGGGCAGCGTGTGAAGATGACAATGTCTTGGCAGGGTGGGTCCCACGCACAGGCTCCACTGAGGGAGGAAGTGAGGTCCCCTTCGGAGCCTCAAGTAACCACAACTCTGAGCAGGGTCACTCTGCAGTAGACAGCTGTGGTGGCTCTCAAGCAACTTGGAAAACAGGCCACTCTAGAAGGGATCGGATTTCCTGCAAACTCTTCTCTCTTGAGGGCCTTCCCGCCCACCTCAAAGGCTGCACCCAAACCCCAAGGATCTGGCAAGAACAATGTTTTCAAGATGTAATTAATACAACTGTTTACACAGAGCATCTGCGGGTCAGAGATGGCGATTGTGTGCAAGAAACAGCTGATTGTGTGCAAGAAACAGCTGTGATCAGAGCAATCTTAGGCAGGGAGACCACGATGTCCCCAAGGAAGCTACTGCCTTTGTGCAGTACTTGACATAATTAAACTCGGGAAACTGGGTCAGGCAGCCCGAGCAGTTAAGGTGAAAGACTGTGAGCTCCCGGCTCTGCCCTTCCCCCTGGGCATCATCAGGCATCCCGAGGAAGGACACGTGCTGAAATGCGGAGCCCCAGGGGCCTCTGCTATGGGAGCACCCTGCTCCTGGGAGATCCCAAGATGCTGAGAGAGGCTCTGCTCTCAGACTGATGATCGACCCCACAACAAAGACTCGCTTCTGACAAACTGGCAGCCTGCTGGACTGAGTGGAGTGCTTCAAGACCCAGGCTCTCTTAGAAAAAAAATTTTTTAAGGATTGAAACTATAAGACGCAGCCCTCCTTGTAATATCTGACATCACCAGTGTATCTTATGCGTCGCTTCAAACTCAATTCATTAGCCTGCTCTTTTCTATCAAAAAGTTTCCAGTTAGAATGTTGAGAATGGAGACCCCTTTGTCTTTGTTGTTGTGCTCTTAGTCGCACATCTGTTCACAGAGGTTGGCCGGTGACACTGGAAGTGATTATGAGATTCACATCACCCTTTCTCAGGAAATCAGGTCCTGGGAGGGGTGCCCAGAACTGTTGGCAGGGGATGCCCTCCCTGCCACCCCTGGAGTGTGCCGGTGCAGTGCCCTGCCGGGTCAGACTCCACCAAGGGCACTGAGTTCCAGCTGGGACAGCCGGCCCCCTCTGACGAGGGTGGCTCGGGGAGGGGGAGTGGTCCTGCAGTGCCTTCAGCATGGCTCTGATCTTTCGCGACAGCTCTCAAATTCCTCCTGCTCTCTGGGACCCACAGTCCTGCTTAGCTATTAGAGGTAAAAGACTTACATGGTCTGAAGAGAAGTCAGAGTATCTGCTTAGCTATCGCAGGCATTTATTTCATCTTTTCACGAAGATGTTGTCCTCACTGTCATGGTTTATGCTATCACTCTGACTTCCAACTCTGACAGCCAAATAGTATCTTTTAATTCTTTAAGAATGGAGCAGTAAAAAATAAAAATTACACATCTCATGGTCTAAAGCAAAACAAAACGATCGGTCAGATGGGGGTGCCTAACTCAGCACAGACATCCATTATATAATCTAAAATTTCTGAGTAATTCCATGAGATGTGGGGAAGTTCAAGCATAGTCTTTGTAGCATTTTGGGCATAGAATTGTGATCTGATTAATTCCAGAAAATGAATCAACAGAGGAATAAACCACACACCATGATGTGTGAAAAAGAGCGGCAAGAGAGAGAGAGCACAGAGGAGTATTTTAAAAATTAATTTTCATTTCCTCATTGAGGCCATGGGAAAGGCGAAAATGGCAAGAAGACATGGACATTTACGGAGCTGCTGATGGCACAGTCCTGACGGCTTTCCTTGGCATCGCTCAGCAGCTGGTCCCTTGGGCAGGGCAGGCTCCTGAGGTTCTGGTTTACTCCTCACGGCCTTGATATCTGACCTGAGGAGTCAGACTCTAATCACTAAATAAATGAACTCAGATGGCACATGGACGATCTTTTTATTTTTCTCAAAATAATTTATTTCAGAACAGATTTTTTAGTGAACATCAAGTGTCAAAAATCTCAATTTCATTTTTTGTCGTAGTAACTTTAAGTAGTACTAGTTCTAATCCAAGTATCACATATTTACTTAACTGCAAAATTTACACTATAGCCCTATCCTATACATATGTATCAACTTCAAATTTAAGGCTACATTTCTTTTTTTTTTTCTTTAATTATTTTAATTTAAAGATGTGAGGTACAATTCAAATTTAGGTATACAAGTGGTCATCGTACAGGTAAAGTTTGGGCCTCCCATGGACAATCTTTTACAGTTTACTTATTCATGTGGTATTTCAGCTACTTTGCTGCACCTTTTTACCAAGTTGAAAAACTGAAGCCGCAAACCACACAAGGCTGACAGCATGGAGGGCCAGGTTTGCCTATTCCTGCTTTCTTTTGGATAATTTAATTATTTACTTTTATACTGCTGAAGGAACAGGTTCTTTGGAGAAAAATTAAGATCATAGATAAGCAAACAGAAAAAAAGACATAACCAACATTATGCATATGGCATCTGTACTTTCAGAATTATTTTTATGCATACAGGGTAAACAGGTGTATGTATTTACTAAAAGGGGATTTACAAAACAAAAATTTTTCACGCTTGACTTTTTTCCATTTAACAATATATTGGAGAGTTTTTTAAGATTTCAGCAGATATTCGCCCCAAAATATTTTTTATCGGCTGAAGATTATTTCCTCATACTGAGACTGGAGATCGCTAGAGAAAGGCTAGGCAGACAGACAGGGCGGTTCCTCGGTAACAATGTAGCCAACTTCCAGCAGGCCTGGACTGATAAACTCGCGTTAGTAGACAGACTCCCTGCAAGCCTTTCAAGCAAGAGCTTAAATACTCACTGCTACGATAGGAAAACGACCAATCAGCTCGCTGCCAAGCGCTGACCAATTAGTTCACCACTAAGCCCTTACCTCCTGCCAAATTGGTCTTAGTACTGACCAATCAGCTCACAACTAGTGCTAGCCAATCGTCTCGTCTTAGGGCTCTATGGCACCAAGTCTCAGCTCCAAATCAGCAATCCCCTAGGGTCTCCTCCCACTGTGAGAGGTTTTTTTGTCCTCTCAATAAATCTGCTTTCTCACTTTCCAGCCATCATTAGAAACTGAAAGCCCACAGATTGGGTATGCAGAGAAATACAGACTACTCAGGTTTTGAAAAATCAGTGGGCTTTCAGTTTCTAATGATGGCTGGAAAGTGAGAAAGCAGATTTATTGAGAGGACAAAAAAACCTCTCACAGTGGGAGGAGACCCTAGGGGATTGCTGATTTGGAGCTGAGAC